>JANVFT010000060.1:0-301888 GCA_028011325.1 Lentinula lateritia
AAGTGCAATTGATCCTGAGTTATTGAAAACACCATAGAAATGAGGGCCAATATTTGACCCAACCAAGTGGTGGTAAATCTTCGCTTCAGAACGGAGAGCTTTACCGTGAACAGTTTCAGATCCCTCAGGCGCCTCGCTATCTCTCTCCCAGTCTGCAAGCTTGACTACAATACATAGGGGTTTAGGAGCGGATGTCAGTCCTTCGAGATACATCTTTCCAGCCCATACAATCCCGATAGTAGATTGATGAACCTTAGTGTCGAGGATCACACCAGCATGATCAACAATCGAGAGGGCATTCTGAGGGCGAGATTCAATGAGAGAAGTGGCGCTGAATAATTCCACAATTGATTGCGAGGTTGTTTGGGTTAATGAATTATCTGTGGATCTGGTTGTGGTGATGCCTTTCGGACGGACTGGGCTGGATTGCGGGGAAGATAGAGGGAGAGAATGAATTGAGCTGACAGTGCTCGTCGGTGACCAAAAGGCATCAGTGTCACTACCTGATGTCCCACTGCCGCTGCTGATCGAAGAAGTTAGAGAACCACGACGAGGGGGCGTCACAGTGCCAGAAGGCACAGAGACAGGTAATGCAGCGGTGATATTTGTAGCTGCACCACCACTCACACCAGTGGATGACTCTGCCGTAGGAATGAAAAAATAGTGACTGAAGCCATCCGATAGCAGTTGTTCACCCGGACAATTAAATGCGAGGTGTAATCGCTGAAAACCCAGGATTAAAAACATGTTACCAAGAGAAATGGGACTTACGTTCAGAACAACCTGGAAATCTGAATGCTGTCGGGGACGCTTGTTGTCTCCCTGAGAATATGTAGGCTCCAGACTGCGCTTTGTGCGAGCATTAGACGAGCCACCTCCTGAGCTCCGACCCTGGCCACTCGAGCCCGACCCACTGTTTCCTCCAGCACCAGCACCACCTCTTGGTCCGGCTGAGTCGTTACCCTGATCTGGAGAGTCGCTACCGTTATCGCTATCGCCATTGTCAGTATCGTCTTCGTCAGTATCGTCTTCGTCAGTATCGTCTTCATCATTATCGTCCTCGTCAGTATCGCCTTCGTCAGTAGTCGTGTCACCTTGATTTGGCTGATAACTATCATCCTTGGAATCGTCAGACTCCTCGCTCGCTGAATGGTAGACAAAAGTGGTTTTCTTGCTCTTGCGATAGATATCGGCCCAAGGCACCTGTTCAATTTGAGACCGCGCCAAAGCGTCCATCCATGCGTCAAGGTTGCGCGCAACCCTGCGGAGTAGATAGCCTCGAGAATCAGCAGAATCAGGCGAGGATATCGTGGCGCATCTGGCTTTTCGGTCACGTCGAACACCAAAAGACTTGGTGAAGTGAGTGACAGTCGATAATGTCAAATTGTGTCGAACCATCTGGCTCCAATTCTTCAAAAATCATCTAATGAGTAGGTCACGAATGACAGAGGAACATTTACCTACCTGGATCATGATATTGCGGATTGGAGTTGCCCAATGCATGATTGCATTGAGCTCTCGGGGATCAGAATGACCTAAATCAATCAGGAGTTGTTTCATGTCCTCGTAGACTGTGCTGTACCAACGACTTGTATTCCGGGGCGGCCCAACCGTCTTCTCAGAGTCACTAGCATGAGGGGTGATGCTATCAGGAGGAATCAATGCGAAAAGCCGCTCGACCTCTGCTCGGAAGACTGCAAGGCTATTGGTCGGCTGTATTCCAAGCTCTAGACCGGGGCCATCTTCAGGTATTTGCACCGGAGGGGCGCCCTTGGCTAACGCATGATGGCTTTCAGCAAACTCCTGACACCCCTTACAGTCTAACTCTGGCCAGAACACACCAGCCTTTCGCTCTGTCACGAGTCGAGTGAGGAGTACAAGCACATCAGGAAACTGGTCTCTCATTAATACGGTGAAAATTCTTTGAAATTTCTGATAATATTCAATAATTAGCGGCCTCAACACATTATCGGGAATTAATGAACATTGCCCGGCCCCTTTGACGCATTAATAAACATTAACAATAGTTGAACAGTACACTAACGAAAACTTACTGATAGGATAGTGATAGTGTACCAATGAGTTAGCAATAGTTCCATGGTAGACTCATGACAGGTTTTGCGCATTATCTTGAGACTTGAGGTAGCTCATCGTTACAGAAAGTCATGAAATGTAATGAATTGATGGATTACTCTGGGTATAGAATATGTAAACTAAGCATGCACTTCAGTCTCTTTGCCCGCCCTATCTTTGTTGAATTCATCTTCTCGACCAATTACAGACCCATTACCATTCGCGGTGAGTGAATCAGCCATGCCGTCCCCGCTCAAGCTAATAGTGCACTCTCCATCATTTGAACCTCCATGCACCGGATCAGATTCCGATGAACTGCGACTGCTGTCATCGTCACCGCCATTGGCTGCAAATGCAGTGAGGTTGATACGTTGTAGAATTTGATCCTGGGAGAGACCATGTTCGGTTGGTGCAACCGTACGACTGAATAAACTTGAAATTAGTGAATTGGAATAAGAGCACAACGAGAACACATACGAAGATTGTAGGTAGAGCTTATGCATGAGCTTATGATAATTCACCCTGCTAGCAGTCTCCAAGTTTGTCAAAATGGCCATGAATGTCGACCATTGCGAGTGAAGCCCAGTTGGTGGAAAATTTTCCTCAGTGAATTTTGCATGGTCTTGCAAGATAGAATGTATCTCGAGTAAAATCAGCACCGAAAACATCATAAATGAATTATGCACATACCACACAACTGGCCATAGCTACCATCGCTTTTGGAAGTTCCAATTCAAGCGGCTTATGAGGAAGAGAAGAAACAAATATTGATGCTTTCCTAGACGTAATTAGTTTCGAGTATTTTGTTGAACTGAAAAGAGCCGCGCTAAGATATTTATAGATAACGTTGTGACTGAATGGCCGGGCGTAGTCGTACAGGCCAGACTAACAAAAAGTTAGTCATCGACACCTATATCTGTGTGGCACGTACTGGTAATAGTTGATAGATATAATCCGAATTAGCAACCAACTGCTTTGCCTCTTCAATTCCTGCTTCAGAGTAGTCGAGCCCAAATGCAGTGAGGACAACAGATGAAAAGCCAGTTTTTAGGGTTCTTCGCTCAAGTATAACCCGCTGTGCAACCTGCAAAGTCGGGAATTAGTGACAAAGGGTAACAGTGTGTATCATTACTGACATATTTTATAAGGGGTCTAGCATATGTTGTATGGTCTCCCTCCTCGAGTCGGTGTGATAAGTCAAGGTCTGCATCAAATCCCAGCTCGTCTGCACATTGAATCAGGGCACCTAATGTGATAGCATTGAGCCCCGAGGTTTGCAGACCGCATTCTTCGCCATTAGTTACAAGCTCCAAGGTTGCCCGACTTCTTGCCGCTTTCACAACAGATCTGACTTGAGCATTTTGAGCTTTCAAATCGAGTCTGTAAGACCAAGTCGCATCGGTGGATGGTTTGAGGATCAAGTTCGTATGTGGAAGCCATGCAGGCTCAGCGGATTGAAATTGAGGAAGAGTTGAGGTGGGAGCAGGCATATCTGCATCTTTGGTGGAGACGACTGGAAGCTGGAATATCTTTAGTGATGATACTTAGGGATGAAATATGCGTACCTCTACTGCGAGCTTAGCAGCCATTCTTTGTACCTTCTTCACAATCAATGAGCAATAGGTACAAAGGTCACTGTGATATAGATTGCGCACCTTGGTTACAGGAGCAAGCTTCGGAACATCGTCTTCAGAGCTAGAAAGGGCTTCCTCAATGTCTTCTTCAACTTCGACTTGTCGACTTCGGTTATTAACCATGCCCGTATCACCTGACAAAGACTTCAGAGCACTCACAATGAGTACAGTTGGTTATGTACCTGTTCTGTTCTTTCTGCCATGACTTCGAGTTGGGAACTGTGCTGCCTATGAAATATTAAGTGAGAAAATCCATTGAAATATGAACACATGAATTGGGACCTCTTCGTTGAAATGCTTGGCTGCCTCGGAATCATTTTGACGTTCAACCTCGCAGTCGATGTCACCAATATCTCCATTCAGGTCACTATCCTGGTCACTATCATTGCCTTCTTGAGCTTCCTTAATCTCTTGTCGAGTATGTCGCTGGTTGAAGAGCAGGTCACCTAGATAAAAATGAATTAAAACAAGGTAATTTTGTTAGGACTTGCATACTTTCCTTCATCCTCATCATCTGATTGTATAACGACAGGACGCCCTCCTAAAAAATTTATCAGTTCCATTGAGTGGAAGTGGTACACCGGCTTACTGCGGATTTGGTTCAGAGTTTGCGTTATCACTGGTGTTTTTGCTGCTACACGGCCTCTGGATTTTGGGGTATCTGCACCCGTTAAAGCAAGAATTCCTCGCGGTGTAGCAGAGAGCTTTGTCCTGGTGTTCCTCTGTGGCTTTCGTGTTGGTGTCGGCATCTCCTGAGTGGCCTCCATAGGCTGAATAGCAGAATCGAGGGGAGTAGGTGCAAGTACATTCTTGTTTTTATTCCTCTGCCTGCGTGGAAACTGGGGCGTAGAGACACTGGCGAGTATGGTATCCTCCTTCCTTGACCCGTGCAAGCGTTTTGCTGGCTGCTCAGTCTCCAGTTCTCTGTTGTCTAGAAAATCACAGAGAATTTGTGAATGTTTCCGTTAATCAAGGCAAGGCTTACCCGGTTTGCTCCCAGTCGACTTTCTTTTCCGGGACCTAGTTTCATGTGGATTTTCATTGGTGGGGCTGCTAGCGACAACAGTGTCGACGGGTTTATTTCCACCTGACTGGCGGCTAGCCCATCGACTAGACATTGAGGCAGTTCAAGGAAAACACAGACACGTCAGTTGGTTGGAACAGAAGTAAGCTTGTAATTGAAACAATTTCCGAAATAATCTGCTAATGTTCTGACCCTTTATTAGTCACCGTCACAGCGCTATTATCCTACCCATTGTCTATCTTACATTATGTCAAAATCTGCTGGCTATTCATGTCGAGCTTGCCAGCGTACCTGGAAGCGCAACAGTGATCTCACTCAGCATTATATGAAAACAACAAATACTGTTTGTCAAAAGGAAGCAGACACTTTCATTGCAAAACTTCGGACTAGTCATTCTGCCCCACGTCGGAGTCTACTACAGCGCCGCCGTCTCCCTTTCTATCCTTCGGTTAATGACAAGTCAGCTGGGCCCAAGGATAATTCCGAAGCTGAGCATGACGATGAATCTGAGTCCGCTACACCATTTGTTGGCGATTTTTTTGGTCAGGACTATGCTTCCGAAGACTTTCCTGGGCTTGCAGATGAAGACGACGATGACGATGATGAGGAAGAAGAAGCTGTAATCATTGCGGAGTCACCATGGGAGCCCGAGCGTCCTCAACGAACTTGTTTTAGTGACACTGATACAGTCGATGATTCTCCAACCAACATTCCACAACCTACCAACCTGTTACTTCACCAGCTCCCTTCTCATAGAAATGATATCTATGTACAGAAATTTGGAGGCCAAGCCGGTGCTCCTTTACCCACTTTGCAACCTTCACATTTTCGAAATTCACGGGACGGATTCGAGCAGTATCAAGCCTCAATTGCCGATAGTGATATCAATATGTGGGCTCCATTCACCTCGAAGGTTGATTGGGAAATGGCTCGTTGGGCCAAGATGCGCGGTCCTGGCTCTACTGCTTTTTCGGACCTACTGGCTATTGATGGTGTGCGTTTTCCACGTTCAATTTATTTTTAATGTCAATCTTACCCCGATACAGGTTTCGGAGAGCTTAGGACTGTCTTATCGTAACAGTAATGATTTGAATGATATTATTGACAATGAACTTCCATCGCGTCGACCATCGTTTACTAGAAAGGAAGTTGTTATTGCTGGTCAGAGTTTTGATATATACAAGCGGGATATCCTGGAATGTATTCGAGCACTCTATGGAAATCCAGACCACTGCCAATATATGTGTTTTGCACCTGAAAGACATTATTCAGACGCAGATAAGACCATACGCCTTTATCATGACTTTTCCACTGGAAAATGGTGGTGGGATACTCAGGTATGTGCTTCTCTGTTCACCGCTGTGACATGTACTCATTTTGTCTGGGTTAAAGAGAGCTGTTGAGGTGGACAAACCGGGTGCAACAATCATTCCTGTCATCATCTCTAGCGACAAAACTCAGATTACTCTCTTCCGGAACAAATCTGCCTATCCCGTCTATCTTACTATTGGAAATCTTCCGAAGGAAATACGACGAAAGCCATCACAGCAGGGCCAAATACTTCTAGCCTATCTGCCGACGAGTCGCCTAGAGCACATAAAGAACAAAGCCGCGCGACGCAGAACAATAGCAAATCTTTTTCACGCTTGCATGAAGGATCTCAGTGCACCGCTCACTGAAGCTGGCCTTGAGGGTGTCATTATGAAGAGTGGTGATGGTGTACAACGACGTTGCCATCCTATCCTTGCTGCCTATGTGGGTGACTACCCTGAGCAGATTCTCGTTACTACAGCATACTCTGGTGACTGTCCATGCTGTGAAACCGAGAAAGAAGACCTCGGGATATATCCATGTGCTCATCCTTCCCGAGATATCGGGGCAGTTCTTGAGGCTGTTCACACCACAACTCCCGATCTCTGGGTCAAGAAATGCCTCGAATGTAATATCAAACCAGTCCAACGTCCGTTCTGGGAGGATCTTCCATATGCCAACATCTTTGCTTCCATCACTCCCGATATCCTTCACCAGCTATACCAAGGTGTCATGAAACACCTGATCTCTTGGGTGACTTCGGTTTGTGGTGCAGATGAGATCGATGCTCGTGTTCGACGTCTCCCACCAAACCATACCATGCGTATCTTCAACAAGGGCATATCAACACTTTCTCGTGTGAGCGGGACCGAGCATAAACAAATGTGCTCATTCATTATTGGCATTGTTACGGATATCCCTCATCTGAGTGCTCATCAGTCAGATTCCTTGCTGGCTGCAACTCGCGCGCTCCTTGATTTCCTCTATCTCTCACGCTATCCTATTCACACAATGGAATCTTTGTCCCAGCTTGATGAAGCACTTGCCAGCTTTCATGCTCATCGTGAAGTCTTTGTCGAACTTGGGGTACGAAAGGATTTCAATATCCCAAAACTGCATTTCCTTTGTCACTATTCACGCGCTATCACCTATTACGGAACCACCGACAACTACAATACAGAAACCACGGAACGCCTACACATCGACCTTGCAAAGAATGCATACCGTGCTTCTAATCGCAAAGACGAGTATGTTCAAATGACACGTTGGTTAGAGCGTCGCGAAAAGATCATGTATCACACAAACTACATCTCATGGAGGCTTGCCGAAGCATCATTACCCTCGAACCATAACACTACCTCTATCCCGACTACCATCACTTCTCATATACACCAACGCTACGACTTTCCCGGTGCACAACGGACATTGGTAGACATGACGTGTTCATTTACACAGACGGTCACTCATTTCCCTACGGTCAAACACGTTCTATTATCCCGACTTGAAGACGGCTATTGCGCTGTTCGATTCACACATGCGTTGAAGCGTTTCTTTGTTCAGTTTCGTTATCCCGACATTCCACCTAATCAGATCGATGACTGGGCCCAATTCGTCGTTCTTCCATTCACCTCTCTTCCAGTCTGGCACAAGATCAAATATGTTAATATGGAACTTTTCGGAAAGAAAACACTTGACTCATTTTCAGCTCATCCTTCCATTTTGAAACCCTCTGGTCAGTTAGTGAAGTCTTCCCGCTTCGATACCGTTCTTGTCAAGCTTAAAGTTGGAGATAATTGGGCTACAGGTATGAATTCATTATATCACTTTATAGTATATGACTAATCTAAAGTCAGATACGAGAGTAGGCAGAGTACGGGTCGTATTCTCACTCCCTTTCAACAAACTCGACACCTTGATACCCTCCGACATCCCTCCACCACAACATCTTGCATATGTCGAGTGGTTCACAAAGTTTCAGGCCAATCCTGAGCCATCCTCAGGCCTATATCGGATCAAGAGAGATGTTGGTGGTGACGGACTATGTGCTGCCTCTATCATTTCCCTTGACAGCATTGTCCGCAGTGTACACCTATTTCCACAATGGGGTGGATCAGTCCCCTCTGAATGGACTAGTGAAACAGTGTTAGATTGTGCCCCTTCATTCTTGCTGAATATCTTCAAAGACAAGCTTACATACTTCAACTTATCATAGAAACTTAATATCGTCTTTGAGTGTATATGCAATTTGGTAGAAATCTTTTGTAAAGTCTTCGATACACTTTGCACCCAAACAGACTCCCACAAGTGTTCCGACATTCATGAAAACTCCTACGTGTGGTAGGCGGGCACTGCGGTTCAAAATATTCTGATCCATCGATCCATTTTATTATAACTTGACAGAAAATCCCGACCCAACGGCAAATGCCGTTCTATACTGCGTTGTAGCATAGCATTCCGGCGCAGTAAAGTTCGGAAATGTCCTTTAACTTTCCAGTCATACCATACCAACCCGCACTCCGACCGAACTTGATGAGTCAATGATTTCTATGGTCATTATTGACTAACTTTTCTCTAATGGTTTATCATTTTTATTGACGAGCACTAATGACTGATTACTATGTAAACTTAACGAATATTATTGAAACATTAACGGCCATATTCACATTGAATGGAATTTTTCATAATTATTGCTTCATTACTGGAGGACCGGTTTCCTGATGCATGAGGTGGCTTTGAGGATTACTGAGCGCGACGTTTTTGCACTCAATGCTAGTGATGCATTGCATGTAAGCCGGATTGAGACCTTGAACCAATGGCCATATCGCTTCATACCCCACAATATTCGAGAGCTTGGCATCGAATTTCTTGATGGAATCTTCTGCATACAGTCCAAACAGAATATCGGATTTCGTTTCCTTCTCGAGACTAGGATATGCGTGTAAGAGTTGCCACTTCCCAAGGCGCTCGATTTGGACCTCGGAAAGATTTACCACCGCAAGAGCCATTACCTGTGCTACAACCATGGAGACAATAGTTTCCGCCACAACAACGCTTTCTTCATTGATACATTCCACCGTGCTGAGACCGTCGAGGAATACAGACCACTTCTGTCGCAGATTGACACCACGAGTTCCGCGAAGAAACTCTACCAGTGTTGGTTTTTGGAAAAGATGTTTCAAGGGGCGAGCCTCCTCAAAATTCGTATCCAAAATGGGCGAAGAGACATCCCCATGAATAGGCGACGATATCCCTAATTTGAGCATCCTGAGTTTCAGTCGATTGGGTAGGTGCAAGTCGTACAACGAGGGTGATCGTGATGAATGAGAGTTGGCATTGGGGGACTCCATGATTTCAATACTAGTCGCAGATAGAATATCCTGCGCAAGTTGCTCATCCGAGGGCGGATCACTGGACATAGTGCGTTGTAGGATGCAGCTGAGATGAAAGATGTCAATGAAGGTGGGAGAGAATAATAAAAGATGATTTGGAAAAAGAGAGATATTTTTTCATTCTGGTCATGAACAATGGGGGTTCTTCTTCCTTCTTCTGCATGGTGGCACCGGAATTTTCCGCGAAATTAATCCCAAATTGCCGTCCTCAGGATCAGCCGTTATCGCATCAGGTAGTACTTAATCTTTCATCGATGCATCCGGCGAGTTTGAACATGACGAGCCAATATGCACTTATCCTCTTATCTTTGCTTTATATGCTTCAGTTTAACTGTAAATATCTTGAAATACTGCAAGGAATAGATCTCACAAATCTCGTTCCTTGAGTTACAGTGTCTCGGAGGTCCAATGTCCATGTATCCAACATATTGTGATTATATAAAGCTACCTGTGGGGCGCACTAACGGCTGCTTATCGCTTTGTATCGCACTAAAAATCAAAGAGTTCGGTGAACATTTAAGTCCACAATCG
Source organism: Lentinula lateritia (assembly GCA_028011325.1). Classification (NCBI taxonomy): domain Eukaryota; kingdom Fungi; phylum Basidiomycota; class Agaricomycetes; order Agaricales; family Omphalotaceae; genus Lentinula; species Lentinula lateritia. The sequence goes on from JANVFT010000060.1 coordinate 9,963, forward strand.
TGTTTCTGAGGTGGGGATTGATTCATGCAAAAATTTGAAAACGGCAATAAATTTCGCGGATACCATCACATGACCTCCCTAAACGTGGCGCCTGAGTGGCCAAGCGTTGATGAGTAGGTACAGTACTGAGTAAACACACCACCATGTTGTCAAAATTGCCTGAAGAGATTCTCCATCTGGCGACCCAAAGTCTTGCATACAATCCGGCGTATCCGTCCGACAGTCCGTCTGGAGCTCATTTCAAAAATTCATCACCTGAGCTCATCGCACTCTCAGCAGTTAATCGGCAGCTGCGACGCATCAGTCTGCCGTTCTTATTTGCTTTCTTCAGGTTAAAACGACTTGAGGTCCTCGGAGAACTGATCCAAAAGTGTCTTTCTGATCCAACATTTGGTAGGATAATCAAGTATGTGGTACTCTACTTAGTATCTGTCTACTTCTTTTATTGACCGGCACAGAACAATCAAACTAGATACTGTGTACTTCCCCATGGAGACTGGACACGAGGAACTATGCATGTTACTGCCTCATCTTACTCGTCTTGCATGTATAGACCTGCAAGGTTACACTTCGAGTGTCGCACTGCTCAACGCTGTGAATAAACATCCCTCTGTTTCGGCAATGATTGTTGATTCATTGTACGGCCTTCATCATCTGCCGAAACCACTCAGCTCCTTGGATTTGTCAAAGGTCGTAGTCGAGTGCGGAAGCATATCTCATCCCGGCTTGGAGACCTCCTATGCTCGCGGGTTGAAAGTATATCAACTCGTTATTCGCCAACCGGAATCACTCAAGGAAGAATTTGGGAACTCCACATTTCAAGGCCTTCATGAAATCAGCCTGGCCATGAATCGCCACCCTATCCTTCTGGGGTGGCTTCCCCGACTCGCATCCGCTCATCCACAATTGGAGAATGTCATATTCGTCGACATGTCAAATTCACAAATGCAATTTACCTCTGACACCATCCCTTTCATCCTTCCTTTCATCGAAAAGTCGTCCCAGCGAGGACTCGACACAACTTTCAATATTACACGCCTTGTGATTAGCCGTACTCAATGTGGTTGTCTATCCAATTCAGGGTGGCACGTCACGGAACTCATCATGAATGTCCAGTCCTCTCTACTTGTAATTCTTCCAATCGTTGCTTCTTGCTTTCCATGTTTGCGCACGTTGGGTTTTTGGATTTATCATAAGAGACGATACAATGTCGTACGTATTTCTTGATTTTTGTCTCCGAGTTTTGACGGCAATCTTGCTTAGGATGAACTCGTGGCTGTCCTCGCCTCCTTTCGGTCACTCCGAGTGTTGAAGCCGGCTCGCCTCTTCAAACAGTTGCGATCCCCTGACGAACAGCTACACCGGCCATGGAAGCCACTTCGCCATATTGATAAGATCGATCGGGTCCGGCGACTTGGTGCTCGAGCGGAAGCCAGGTTATATTGGTATATGTCTCTCATTTCAAAAGGCCTTCCTTCTCTAGAAGCTGTATATATTGAAGAAGAGGGGTATGGCGATGAGAAATCTTGTTCTCATGGAGATTGGTATCTCCAAGGATGGCTCAGTGTCAGGGGTGCTCGAGATTTCGCTGGAACATTAGAACTTGGCGGCATATCCGGGTGAGGACTCGCAATAAATACATTTTACAGCATCAGGCATGAACTGGTGACTGTCAACTCTAATACACATTTATAGAAGAATATAGCTGTGGTTTACTGGTTATATGCGAGGGTGGCGGGGTCTGGACTCTGGAATGATAGACAAATGACCTTGTGTTTGAGACGACCACTTGGAGTTGAACGACTCCGAACCGCCAATGTTGCTCCCTGAAGAGCTGCTTCACCTCATAATATTGGCATCTATCGACAAACCGTTTTCATCCAGCTTTCCGGCAGCTTTTGAGCGTCCCTCTGCGGAGCTGCTCGGTCTCTCGACAGTCAGTCGGCAATTGCGGCGGATCAGCCTACCATTCTTGGTTGCTTTCGTGCATCTCAAGCGTCTCGAACATTTAGAGAAACTCTTACAGCGGTGTCTTGTAAATCCACTTCTCCCGAAACTCATAAAGTATGTAATATTTCTATTGCCCTATCTCGGTCACTACTGACCTAAATCGCAGTGATCAGCGCATCAGAGACAAGTGGTAAGAGTAGCACCCGGATGAACTAGGAAGGAAGTGACTGAGTCAAAGTATTGGCGAACTCTGAATAACAGGACAAGAGTGTCACAAGGGCAATAACATGGACGGCTCTTCTGGGAACGCTCCAGGTAGGGGATACTGTTCGACAGGCCCGGGATTTGGATTGATTTTCTTCTTTCTCGCCGATCTCTTGCTGGGGAACGCTTGCAGTGTCTGCAACAGATAAGATCAAAAATTATCATAAGAGTGTAGACAACTTGTGCACATACGTTCCCTGGATAAGAGTAATAAACTTCACGAGTATCCGTATATGCAAGCTGACCTCCTTCAGCATTAACCACACCCTTACACTTCCGGGTGACACCCGGTATTCCTTCCGCAAAAAAAGTTTTTCCATCCTGGCGAATACTGATACCATCATCGTGCACCATGTGAAGGTTCAGGTGGTTTGCTTGGGCCCGCGTCCAACCATGCTTTTCTTCAAAAACTTGTCTCATCAATGTCCAGATGTGTTCTTCACCAGGTACTCGAGCGTTGTGAGTGATTGTAGCATCTACCTCTTGAGTATTTTCAGACTAGAGAGGAAATCGGGAAAATAAGAGAAAAGTAATTTAAAGACGATGGAAACTGACAGAGATGGGACTAGCTGATACACTGGCGGAGGCCAGGAAAACGACAAAAGAGATGTAGACGGTGGCGTTGAAGCGCATCGTAAGTCTGATTTTCAGAATAAAGACAAGAAAAAGTGGTTGACAGTCAGAGAGGATGCTTCCAACCAGCAGAAGATCCAAAGGGCTTGGTAAAGTAACAAGGGGGTGTAACGCACTCGTTAAGGGGGAGGCGGTTGAAATTGTATATTGAATTTTTCAGGAGCACCGTGCCGGGCACCCAATTCTCGTCCATGACTATGCGTGCGATAAATTAAATAACGAACAAATTCGAGTACAAACTGTGCATTATCATAGAAACATACATACAGCCAACAAAAGCAATAAAAATACAAAGTATGTAGTTTGTGTTCCCCGAAACATGGAAGTCGTGAATGTCGTGACATGGTTTAGGAACCTTTAATCAAGCCCAAGGGTTATCATCGTCCAAATCATACCGTGGTCGTGCATATGCTGGTGGAGTAGTCGACCTCGCAATAACTACATCCTGACCGTGACTATCTTGTTCTGCGACGCCAGTGGTAGTCTCGCGGTCAATCTCCAAATCAACATCGTCACCCTCAACACGCTCGATAGCACTTTCAACATGTTCTCCTTCATCTTCGATGGCTTCCGCAATTTCCTCTCCAGCTTCAACTCTATCTCGTCCGTGTCCCTTTACTTCGATCTCGCCTTTTTCTTCCGGATGCCCTTGCTCATCTCTCGCAACGAATCCTCGACGGTAGACCTTCCGAAGTCTTTTCTTGGGATCGTCATCCTCGGACGCCTCTACTACCAAATCGACGGCGTCTGGAGGTAGTGGCGGGGTACGTGATTCGTTATTCGATGAATTGCTTCGCGATATAGGGTTGGGTAGACTACGTAGTCGACTTGCGCCAGGGCTCCCTGCAGGCGTCCGCGAAGGTGTTGATGTACTAGGAGTGCTACTACTACCAGCACTTTCCACCCGTACCCGGACATTAGGAGAATGAGACGTGGGGCGACTGCCATTCCCTGTTTGAGGGGAGCGCGATCCCGAGCCTGATGGTCTGGACTGATTTTTACTCCTAGCCCACTGCATCTTAACAGCCCCCGTTACCTTCCGTTCTTCTCTCTCCAACTCCATATCAATCACTCTCTCTTCTCGAACATCATCAACATACTGTCGGTTCGATGTCCCCATAGCACCATAACCCCCTAGAACATGCCTTTGTTGTTGTATATTCACAAGTCCTTTTGATCCACGAATTGGGGAAAACCACGCCCCGTGTTCGTCTCGCAAAATCCGCTCTTCTTCGTCCCAAATAGCTGCACGAGCGAATTCGGTGCTGGCGTCGATACATGGGTAGTTGTAGTCACCGAAGAGATATCGTTTACAGTGTGCGAAGAGCGCCTCGTCGTCGTCATCGAGATCTCCAAAGGGTAGGTCAAATCCTTCTTCAACTCCAACGCGCGAAGATGACCATAGATCGACTAGTTCGTCACTATCATCAATCATATCAGGAGCCAGATGCACGACGTCTTCAGCCTGTCCCTGTAACAACGGTGCATAGACATCTTCAGCTTGATCCCTTCCAGCAACCTTTTGCACGACTCGGTCCACACCGCGCTCGATACGTCCGGGAGGTTCAGCTGCACTAAACGTCGGCAGCCAGTATTTTCGCTTTCCGCCTTTGCTGTACCTCAAGCCCGCCCGTATCCTTCGTTCTCTCCCTAGACCCTGATGCATGAATCCTTCCGAAGGCTCGAATTCCCGATAATCCATCCCCTCACCACGTAAAGTTGTTTTCGTATCTTCGACGACGTCTTTCACGCCGAAAGCGTCCCGGAATGCATAAGATATCGGCATCCGCCCGATGAATGTCTTGTCTCGGTCAATGAAATCGGTATGAGAGAAAGCAAATATATGAGCGATAGCGAAGAAAGGCATCTCCACACAGATCAGGGTGTCGGTGAGTCCGAGTGAGATGCTTTCAGGATCGGTGTAAGGACCTAGATGCTTGATAGCACCAGCGGCGACAATGATGGAAACGCCGATAGATTGCCAGAAGGAGAAAAAGAGAATTCCCTTGACACAGAGGAATTTGGGCATTGGACGAAAGGGCTTGAGATCGTCGTTGACGCATATCCAGAACATGGCGAGACAGTAAAGACTCAGGCAAATGCTGACGTTGTAGATGATACTGACGTATAGGTACCCGGAATTAGCGCGGAGGTCGCCTTCGTTGAACTTTCCACAGGCTTTCAAGACCATAGTTGCGATAGCCAGTATGGGTTTGACTTGCACGTATTCTGCTCGAGAGGATTAGCTGACAGATAAAAACGAACACGAATCATGAACGCACGAAGAATTCCCCGCTTCAAAAAGAGGAACGTATACGGGTCACTAACGTCTATCTCGCGTCTAAACAAGTTGACAGGAAACGGAGGGTCCTTTGGTGGACGGCCATGGAGGAGGATCAGCAGAGAGCGTTCTCCACCGAGATACGACAATAAGAGGACGAAAAAGCAGTATATAACAAAGGCCTTTTTTGAGTTTTGAGATTCTGAGAAAGCGTCTCGGATTAGCAAATGAAATAGCTTACCTCGTATATGTCTCTAACAGCGTCGATAAAGAACGCAGCTTCTAGTGAGAACAAAGATATGAAAGACGATATTGCATATATAGGAACCATAACCATGATTCGAATGACCATCCTATATAGAAATATATGAACATTTCAAGGCGAAGCGAGAGAAACTGATGGATACCTTTGCAAATATGGTTTTCGGTAGTTTTTGAGTTGTAGAAAGATACCGGTAGCAGATATTACTACAGCAAAGAAAGCAGAGAGCCCGGCCAAGGCTAGCACCGCAGTTGGCAGCCTAGATCCAGCTCCATCTCCCCACATAACTGGGTGTAACGTTGAAGTTACTGATGAAGAAACAGTCAGTCTCGAAGGGCTTACTAGTGGAAGTTACGTAGATCCCGCTACTGCGCTACCGGCCCGTAAACCGGTCAAACAAATGTTTTCTCTTTCTTCGCGTCTCTGTCTCTTTCTACTTATGGACTCATCTTAGGATATTCAAAGCCCACCAGTCTCCCTTTGCTTGTCCAGTGCAGATATTCGGTTCAAATGATATCGTGGATCAATCACTTTGGAAAATGGGGTTCATTATATTGTGTGCTTTCATTTGAGCTGCGACGCCTCGAACCTCCTCGAACTATGCATGAAAATTGCATTCGCTCCATCCTTGTATGATGGAAAGCCTTCTCCATGGCCATTAGGTACAATTATAGTGCTAAGTGCATAAGTTACAGTGAGTACATAAAGAAGAGTAAAGTTTCAGCTATTATTATAGTGCAGAATTCGGTTATCGTAGCGCGGCCCCATTGCGGTATCACATCGTCAACATTCTCTGGAAATGGTGACCACTCGTCAATTCCAACATCTGCTCTCGGACTCCCTCAAACCTAGCCACGCCGCACACCTCGCTCTCAATATGTTGCACAAGACCCGAGATCAAAGAATACTGCTTCTGACATTTCGGGCATCGAAACTCCTTCGAATCATGCGCTGGCGAGCCCAGATGCGCGTTGAGTGCGTTCAGAGTGTTGTACGTTCGATCGCAGAGGTAGCATTCATAGGCAGTGCCGTTATATGCGCATTCAGAAGCCGAGTACGTCGTAATAGCGCGGGATGTTGGGATGCTTTCCGAGTTTCCGGTAATACGACGGTTAATCGAGATGGTTGGAATGAGGTTGAGGTTGTGGATTGCTTGAGTCACGGTGTGTCGGTTGATGGCGTGGTGACAAGCACCAGATTCGATGTGTTGAGCGATTGCTGAGGCCATCTTGAATTGCTCGGAGCACAGAGGGCATTTGATGTCGCGTGAACGGTGAACCTGGGAGGATGAATGCTAGGTTCTATGCGTAAGGCTGAGATTACCAAGCTTAAATAAAGGTGTAAGAACCTGATTAAGGGCGTTTGGGCTTGAAAAATCTTTCGAACAGACAAAGCACCAGTTGTGTCGCGAGCTACCGGCGAGGTGCTGGTAGAGGCTGGCCGAGCTCCTGAATTGGCGGTTACAGGTATGGCAGCAAGGGTTAGAGCTATTTTCTTCGTTCGAGTCGCAGTCTGAGTCGCTAAAGGATGTGTCTTCGTCGTGGTACTGGTAAAGATGCTACCAGATATGTCTTCAGTCAACTTGGCAGTGAAGCTATCCGCGGGGAACTTACGCAGTGCAAGTCGTCAATGTTTCTGAATGGTAGCCGGCAGGATACGCAGTAAGGATGATCATTTCTGTTGCAGCAGTGAGTGTGGAAGGATTGCTCTGAATAGAATTTGCGTCGGCATCTGTTGCAGTGACGCATGTTGAGGTTGATGTTCAGGCGAAAAGAAGTGAAAGAGAGGTGGAAGAGTCTTGAGAGTGAAAGTTTATAGCGGATACACTTGGCTCGTTGATGATATCTTAGAGGCTTGAAGCTTGAAGCTCGAAGCGCGAAAAAGTAGTCAAGGATGTTGGGGGTTTGAGGGAGAGAAAGAAAAACGTAGATGTTCTGCATATATGCACGTTCCCAAAAAGGAATGTCAGAAATGCCAGCCACAGGCTGACGTCGACGTGATCACGCGCAAAGAGGGCCGGAAAGGAAATTTTATTACACTGCGAGCTAACTGAACGAACGTTTGATGCTGGAAGATAACTGGTAACTCCTCATCCATGGTCCAAACCCATAATCGAATGCTTGAAATTTGAGAAAGGTTCGCCTCCGTACATGCATAGTTTGATAAAGTAGGGATACATTTCTTGACATAACTGATAAAGTCCGTGAGTTGTCGAATTAGTATATATGATACTGTAAATAAAAAGATAGATTATGAACTATCGTCCGTCTAGTCCATCGTTCGTTGCATTTACGTGTTCTGACCGAGATTCTGATTTTGTGGGACGCACCACTGTGGAAGAGCTTCTCTGAGGCTCGGATCTATGCGGGTCGAGACTAGGTTGAGAATAATGACTTTGACTAGTGGAATCCGATACCGAAACTGGAAGCGGAACGGATGTCGCACTGCGATGATCGCCTGTACTTCTTTCACTCATAGTGTGCTGTGTTACACTAGGAGGCCCAGCATTACGAGTACGCGCCAACCAATTTAACACCCGGATATTTCTGGACGGAGGAAGGCTTTGTATCGTGGAACCTTCCCGTAATGGAGGAGCTGTTTCTCCACGCATTCTCTCTGCCAGAGATACATATATATTTAATTAGCGGGGAGATACGAAGGAAAAATGGCTAAAATTAAACACACCTAAATGCATGAGGCGTTCTTCGGGTTGCGTTCTCACAACGGACCTTCTTCGCCGCAGCCGTCGTTGAATGAGAATTGCCAGAAACACGATACACCCTCCAGCCACAAATCCAGCGAATAAACCTCCAATAACTAGGCCTGCGATGGTCCCCGGTGACAGATGCGATTTAGTTGTGCCAGAAGAGCTGACATTTGTTGCAGTAGCGATTGTGGTAGTATAGACCGTGCTCGGAAATACCACTGGATCAACAGTGACCATTCCATGAGACGGAATCAGGAAAAGGTCAAAGGAGCATACCAGTTGAAGCGGAACGCGATGCAGAGCTAGAGGACGTGGTAATTGTGTCGAACGAAGATGAGAAAGTTGCGCTAGAGCTCGATTCTGTATTCAGAGTTGACATCTGGGAGGACGATAAAGCCCAATCTAAAGAGTATACGTATTGTTAGCCCTGTGAAATACCAAAGACTACCCAACGTACCTCGTCGATATCTGACTCTAGTATCAACACAACACTCGGAGTGTCCGCTGCAAATGAAACAGTTATCTTCGGGGATACAAGAAAGAGTAGTTGCTAAGCAGGTCAAGAAACACGGCAGCGCATGCTGGAAGCAAGCAAGCCGAGGTGTGCATAAATTAAAAATGAATCCCGAAGGGTAAAACGGAATAATTCCTGCATAGTTCCCACGCATGATTAATTCTAGTTAGCCGATATCTCTTCCCACCCGCTCCTCCCCCTCTTCAGGCTTTCCACCTGTTTCACTCTCCTTCTTCTCTTGCATACAGCATATTTTTGTCTGCGCGTGACGCATCCTCCTGCAGGTCCCGCTAAATAGGCTCATCTCGCTAGAATTTGTTACACTGTCACCTACAATGACACCTCGCGTCTTTTAGGCCGGCGCACTGTTGCTAAATGCCATCATGGCATTCAGACTTGCTTTCCACCGGGGTCGCATCCTATGGATCTTTTGTGTTTCTACGCAAATTAACTTACTGATCCTGGTACCGAATTGGAGTTCTATAGAGGAACGAATCATTCGTTTATACAGGATTTGTTCATGTCTGGAGGTCAGAGAGCAATTGAACGGAGGCAGTAGCAGGGTTGAGAAGCGAAACGTGGAGGAAGGATAGAGAACAGCCAAGCGCGAGACAATATCAAGGGAAAGATCACGGTCTAGTCAGAGAATGGGATCTAACACTAATTCATGAACTCGTTCATCAAAGATGGCGAAGAAAAACAGGGAAGAACCTGGAAAAACGCGCAGTCCCTACTTTTACCGTCGGAAATGTCTTGGAGAAGACAAAAACATATAAAACCCCGCCTCTTTGACTCCGAACTCCCATCTTTGCTGGCCAAAGATACTCCAACGCAGAGCGCTTTCTCAACAAGACCTACTACATCACACCATCACACCGACTCATTCGTGCTTTTCTTTCTTCCCCTTGCTCCTACTCGAACCATTTGATGCTTCTCCTTCCCGCCTTCTTTGTAGCTCTGGGCGTCAGCCTGTTGTCCGTTGCATTTGCATCGCCCGTTCGAGTGAGCAAATTCTAAAATTGAAAAAAAAAATATCACTGAATATTTTCGTCCACTATATCAAGCCTCCCATCAACCCCCAAATGTATGACGAAAATGGTACACCTTATCAAGGAGAGAGAGCATCCCTTCACTCATCGACGTCTGGTTCGTCCCTGGTATCACGTTTGGCCATAGGAATCCTGCCGTTCATGGGGATTCCAAGACTGCTATGCATGTGCGGAGTCGGGTTGAAGGCTTTTTGATGCGTAAGTTTGGGAAACGTGTCTCCTGGCAAAATGGATATTCAACGGAATCGAATTTGGACCATGTTCGATTCCGAATGAAGTATGATAATGGGTCCTTGACGGGATATGCTATTGGGATTGTGGATATGGGTTTAAGCCCAGATACCGCTACTACTGATCCTGTTCATGGTGTATATAAGTCCATGATTTCTGAGACGGGTGGAGACCTTCCGGAAAGAGTATCCTGCTGCTACACCGGCTAATGGAGTTTAGAAAGGGATTCTTTCCATGTCAAGGGAGAAAGAGTCTGGAAGAGTACATTAGATTAGTATAAATGAACCTTATATGACGATGTGACTGAAAGCGACAAGAGCAAGGAGGGAGTGACATTGATCGTAAGCCAAGAGCAAACGCGGAGCATTAAGTCAATCCGACTCAAAGTCCAACCGGGCTTGCTGAAAGTTAGATTTAGATATATTGATACATGTACGATACAGTGGTGATTCAAAAATGAGAACTTTGAAGTGTAGATATAGCTACATACATACTTGGAGAAAACATCTTCTAACAAGAGCGATATTAATACACAATTAGTGCTTGAGAAGTACACAATATTAATGCAAATTTTGAAAAATGAAATGTTATCGAAGAACATCCAAGGAATTGACAAAATGCTTTTCAAAAAAGTGTTCCACAACGTCCATGCAAGGAAGTATTTGTTCTGGTCATAGAACAAACGTGTAAGTGAGCGAAGAAGAAATACAAACACCAAAAAAAGCTGACCTTGATTTTTTGGATTTCGGTAGGTTGCTGACATTGTCTTCGTCCGCCTCTTCCTCAGCTTTTCGCTTCTCGCCTGCACTCATGACCGGCTTCGGTATTGACTTCAGTTGAATGCCTCGGATTTCTTCCCGTAAAGGCGAATCCTCATTGACGAGGGGAAGGATATTATCATACAGAGTCTGCAAAAAGGATTCTTCAACAGTGACTGAGGTGTATGATTTTTGAATCTCCTGAAAGGCGGCGTGCAAGTAGCTGGCGAAGTAGGAGACAGTGCGAACAGCGGATTCAAGAGTCGGTGAGAGGCCGGTCGTATGGATATTTATGGTATCCCAATCTCGAATGAAGTAAAAACGCCAAAAGGTCTCGGCTTTGCGAGAGAAAAGTTGGTTAGTTTTTTTATTACGAAGGATGAGGCTTTGAGGATCCAAAAGGGGATTTAGTGCATCATCATTGAAGAACAGGATGTAGACGAGCAGCCATAAGCAGGATTCCAGATCATGAAGGGGAGTGTATGTGAAGGGGGCTCGCTCCGGAGGGTTATAAACAACTCCTTTTCTGGGTGGAGGGCGCGGAGGAGGCACCATGTAGTTCCATACTTGACTTACAACTTCCGAAGCCATGAAATCGAGAGCACCCTTAGGAACAAATCAACGACCAGCCTAAATTAAAATTTTCAAGAAATTTTAACTCACAGTACGCATCTGATGTTCCTCCCTCGAATCGCACTTCCTGGCATACTCAAGATCACCAAGAAGACCTCGAGGCTCGGCTTCAGTAGGGCCTGTATAGTAGTAAACGTTGCCGCAACTGATGTCTCTGTGAACCCAGCCGCTGCGATGAATGATATGAAGCGCTGAAGGAGATTAGAATCGAGTTTAACATCTGATGGACAAGCTCACCGGTGAGCAAGTCAGCGAGAGTAGTATATATATTCAATAAACTCTTTTCGGCAAATAATGTGTGCCCGTACTCAAAAAATGCAATCCGGTAATGATATTTGCGGCGAAGAACAGGCGGTTGAGGAGCTTGCCAAGTGGCAATGGGTTTCGCTTGTGAATTGCGATTGTGAGAGTAGCCTTTTGTAGTTGTACTGAGGGTTGCGGATGAGGATGCTGGGTCACAGCTTTGCCGCAAAGGGTTCTTAGTTTGCTCGAGCTTCAGACTGAACACCGAATTGGAAGCCAAGCAGGGCGGTTGATTGTGCATCATGTCATCGGTGGTATCGACTACTCCATTGACGAAGACCTTTCCGCAGATGTAGGGAGTTAAGAGATGATTCTGGAGCGTAACATTGTCGTCAGCGCCACATTTTTCCAAAACATCAGCGAGCATTTGTGCGCGTATTATGTGCTCCGGAAGTCGATCCATGTCAAGCCAGACATCCTTGAGAACATATTGGATACCTTGTTCATCCTCAACCAACCACACGCAAGTGGCTCGACTAATGGTGCTGTCCGCGGCATAATCCGCGAGAATACGAATTGTTTTGAAGGATTTGACCTGACCTTCATCGTCGCGGACCTGTATTTTATACACTCTCCGCTTTCTTTCATCTTGCCAGATAAACTCGGGGCTGATACAACTGATAGTCGGATCCCAACCGAAGTCTACGCGGGAAGAAAATGCAAAAGCAATGTAAAGATGGACTAATCGGTGGTAGTCCTATTATCAGATAACATCGCCATGAGCATAGTACAAACCCGATAAGAGAAACATACCTTGAGGAAATCGCACGCCTTTGTAGTAAGCACAAATCCTCGACACGCATACCAGACCCTCAGTTCTCGATCCTGCATCGTCGTACCGAAGGTAAACCGACGACAAGGATCGAGGGACATAATTTGTTGCATGTTGAAGACAATCTGAGCGACATTCTACCGACACCAGCTGAGCAAACGGCGACGTAAAGACTGTGATGAGAAAGCGTACCTTATTGCGTTGTTCTCTAGAACTCTCAGGCAGCTTCTTATCCTCGGCGGGGCCTGCGATGTTGTACCAAGTGTAAAAGCGACCCGGATCATTTTTAATCCTCTCAACGTCTTCTATGGCAACCCAGCAATTATCAGGCTTCGAGGTACATGCCCTTTCCGAGGTCGGATATTTTGTCGGCTGCAGCAAAAGCGTAAATGTTTGTTGTAACGAAGGATCAAGTTCCTGGACGGTGTCGGAGATCGCCTTGAAAATAGGTTGAAGTTGAGCAAAAACTACGTCTTCATGACGACGTTCATCCTGCGGGTTCAGAGAGAAACCGGCCCACCCATTTTCAGTGACCACGCCCGATTTCCGCAATTGCTCGACCACGGTTGCGGTGTCTATACCCTTCGGCATTGGTGGCAAGAGATTTTCGAAAAACCAGTCTAGGTCGACCTCTGGCACCATGTTCCCCAGGTCCTCTATGACAGCGTCTCTTTTATCGCCAAGCTGACCTTCGCGGAATATCAAGAGGTTGGTGGTGCGTGACTTGTAACGAGTCTCTTTCGCTGGTGGTAAAGCAGGAAGAACCAGTGCGGTCGAGACTGGCGCAGGATTCGCGGTCATGTGAGGGCGATCGTGGGAATTTTGATAGAATCACTGGGCAGTAGCAAAGGTGGTACGAGGGGGAAGGACGAGGACCAGATACAGGTTTTATACCATCCACTTTGCGCTTTGACGGGGGCATTTGGACTCTCGCTATGTCTAATTTGGCCAGCTTAGATAAAGATGTCCAGATTCTCCATATCCAGTGTTAGTCATCATTGTACAATGAGCTTCAGATAGGATCAAAAACGAAGGCTGCGCCAAAAGTGGAAAGAGCCAAATCTTAGACACTGCGGGGATGAAGGACTTTTCTCATGAAGAATAGGCTGAAATTTTCGAGAATTTTGTAGAAAATTGTAGCTGAGATTATTTTGGAACAATCTGCTAAGGATTAGGCTGAAATTAATGTAGGAATATTCAAAATAATCGCGTTTCCTGCCATGTTCATGATTGTTTCATGGCGAAAATTCTGAAAAGTCTCAGCAAAGTTGGGAAGAGAATTTCTGGAGAGTTTTGTACCTAATCTCTTCATATTCACTACAACATTAGGGTTTCATCCCCGCAGTGAGAGTTGCATACAGTTTACCAGAGCATTGCAGAACTACTCTACTTATCTGAACAAACAATAGATTAGAAACTTGATGAATAGGTGATCATAATCCTTAAGTATGGTAAACTTTCTTTCCAAAGCATCATGTATGTGGTTGTCAGTCAGTAGCTTCAAGGCAATTCAACTCCAGCGTTCGAAATGTCAGGATCTATTTGGCAAGTTGAGAGAGCTTCGAGAGCAGGGATCGTGAACTCGTGTGAACTATCAGTGGTAAACCTTAACCTTAAGCGGTGTTTGGCGGCCCGATTGATTCATGACTCGTTTTCACGACTTCGAGAATCACCCCGGGAAGAGAAAAAATTCCGCTCGACGGAATTATCAAAATTCAGTTCGACTGATATATCATGTGACCGGCGATATGCCTGATATAGCTTATCCGCAGTCACATGATATATCAGTTACACTGAATTGTTACAATTCCGTCGAGCGGAATTTTTTCTCTTCCCGGGGTGAATTTGAAGTCATATATATGTGGTGGTCTGTATTTCGCTCGTGCAGTCCCCTTTTCCACAGTTTTCTGAGAGAGTCCCAGCCTCCATCAGCTATAGTGCAGGGATGAGCCGATCTCCTCCCAGAGCCTCCCAGGCTTCTACCATCATAACCGGAATCCCAAAAATGGTGTTGGGTGGATCGTGTTAAGCCTTCTGGTAAAGGTCGGACGTTCAGAAAGGAGCCGCTCTGTGTTTATTTCTGAATGCTCAAGACTGACAATGACTTCCTTCTGGGTACCCTCGAACATAGACCCTTTCGTTCATCAATTTGGCTAATGGATGCGATCAAGGTCTTAATTGCCACTGCGTTAAATTAAGTAGGTGCCACAATTGCTGCTTGCTGGGATCAAAACCGGTACCTCTTGTAATTCAAGTTTATTTAATATCAAACGCTGGTGCTGGAGTCTCCACTTCTCCGCAAAGTCTTATTTACAAGATCGCTACCCTCGAATTACCTCAACAAACACATTGACGCCAACTTCTCCATTGGTGTAACAGGGCCTAACGGGGCATGCCAAGGCTGAATGCACGATGGGGGCGTATGCTTTAGGTGGAGTGTATTCAATACCGAAATCATGAATGCTCACCGTTCAATGATATCAGATTCAGAGTGATATCATGGATTGAGTAAGTTCTCCTTGATATCGCACGATTTGTTTACCCTTTTTTCCTTCACGTTTTCGCATTCTGGGGGTTTGTCGTCGTGTTGCGAGGACTAATAGGTCAACGCGAGGATCAGGCTCACGGAGGCGCCGTCCGATGGCCAATTTTGGGGTGGCGAATTCTCGCGAACTAGTGGCCTGACTTTCGAAGCCGTTTGAATGCTGGTTTGGTTCTGAACATTCCATTTTCTATTCCAGAATAACAATATTCTCACATGCCTCAGCCGAAGTTCCTTCCTTTCAAGAATTCTTCGAGACTACAGTATGTCCTTCTAGACCAGATTATATCAATGGCAGAAAAACTACTCAATAACGGCGACTCGATTCTCGGTAAATCAAAGGCTAGTTGCAGGTAAATTTTCAGGCCGTCCACCACGGTGCAGATGACTCGTCATATTCGCTAATGGCTGTATCGCATACAATGTAACTCCACACACATTCTACAGTTCACTGTGATGCAAATTACTAACTGCAGCATCTCACGTAGCCAAATCACACTGTTCGCCCTACCATACCTGCAGAGGTTACTCCCTAGGAGGCATGAACCGAGGTAAGTGGGGGCAGGTGGGAAGCCGAACGGTGATGGTTAAGATAGTACTCACCTAGACCGCGGTCTCTGACAAGGCTGGAAGGTTCTGGGATCGATGACTGGGTGAGTCGAGTACACTACTGCACAAAAATATCAAAGCTTGACACGAAAACCTTGTCAAACTTCGAATTCGGCCAATTTTCGTAATTTTAGATGAATTTTAGATAGATTTTGGTATGGTCAATACTTAACTGCCCATTCAAAGGCATTCAATTATCATGTAAGAACAGATCGTGTTCGACGTCTTGAATAAAACATAAGTTTTGTACAATACTGCAATATTTAGAGTGTGTTTCTCCAATCAGAGTTTCAGCTTTCACGCATCTCACGGAACCGCACCAAGCTGTATACTGCGAAAGGTGGAGCAAAGAAGTGGTCCTATTGCACAGAGTAAGATTCGGGGTGGGAGTTCTGCCCTCAGCAGACCTACCTATGATTGAAATGGCCTTCCTGGATTTCTTGCGGAAATTGTGAGTCTGCGACGCAGTTAGAAGCCCGGTTGATGACACAGATAATCCGGCCTGAGTTCGCCTTTTTAAGCGATGATATCACTTTCTCCACAATGATCTCCGCCGAAACCGGTCGGCAGAAGTCGGCAGATTAATCAGTTACAACACCAATCAGTTATGTGAAAGCTCCACCAGACAAATAATTGTTTCTCTTCCTTAGTCCACAGTCACCCCATCTGCCTGCAAGTTACACCACATTTTCTCCCCTTCTGACTTTCTTCCATCCTCTGCCAACCTCAACTCACACACAATTTCACCGCTGTAACTCGCTCCTGCCCCCTCAACCACTACCTTCAGCTGTGATAAATCGGAAGCTACATCGTCCAATTGCTCAGCGGCTGAGCATTCGATTCGTTTAATAAGCATAGAGCAACCTTGCGCGTTTGAATGCCTGGTTCCTTTTTGCCTGTTGCCAGCATGCCCTCGACCTCGACGAATGCCAGTGTTGCAGGCCCGAGCGCATTGAACAAAGACAAGGAGAATGAGATGGAGAAGGAGAAAGGGCATCTAATTCTTCCCCGTGGTGAGCTGCTCTTCATGAGTAGATTTGATTCAAGCACTTACCTCTTGTTCAGGCCGTCGTCCGTCTCCTCCACCTCGTCAGCCGTCATATTCGAAGCGACACGCATCGTTTGATTCTCCTAGAGAAGTTCCTATGCCTTCACCGTCTCTCCAAGTTCAAGGAGGTCAGGCAGAATTCAGCTACTTCGATGTTCCTCTCAAGGGTCCGCGGAGCCCAAGAAAAGCTACTTTTCCTCAGCCAAGTCATTCTTCGGCGAAAGACAAGGAGAAAGATATCTTCTCGCCTGTCTTCGAGGAAATTGAGGATAGCGGGTGGACTGCAGTGGACAAACCTCCATCTCCCAAACCTCCGTCTCCTGCGCTTTCACTATCTCAAAATTCAAATACCAATGCACTGGGCGCTCTAAATTCGCCACACAGAGGCGCACCCTCTCACTTGTACGAAACTTATACTGCATTGGGAATGCTCCCGGCCAGTTCGCAACAGATACACCCGTTTCCAAGGCCATATTCGCTACCGCATTCCTCGTCGTCAGGCTCCGGTGGGTCGGTGATCAGCTCAGGGACCGAGGCCGATAATGAGAAAACAAGTCCACCTCAATTAGGAAGGTCTAAAACCGAGGAAGGGCTGAACATCTATAACAGTGAACAGCTTGGACTAGGAAAGCCAAGCTGGGACTCCTTCAAGAGTGTTGATAGGTCTTCATCTGCGTCGTTGCCCCTCCCCTCCCAAATACCGTTTTACACTCTCCCAAAGGTTGGTGAGCTTCACAACTCAGATGTTGGCCGGTTACGGGGGTTTGTGAGTGAGGTTGCCAGAAGCCAGGTACCGGAATCATCTGCCGAAGACGTGGATGGACCACAACTTGAAAGTAGGAATAGCTCAGGAAGCAGTACGGATACCTTACCGTCCACGTCTCATAGTTTGTCGCCCTCGCCGCCCAAATCAGCAGATCCTCCTTCGTTCAGGTCTCCTCCACCTTCCTCGTCTGGTGCTCAACATAACCCCAATAATCCTAACGCTCATGCCTTTCGCAATAATCTGTTCGATTGCGCACATCCTGCATCCACCCGAACTTCTTCCGTCCTTTCCAGCGATGAGGCAAGACAACGGCTCAACACACTTCTAGAAACCACTGCGCATGCTACTGCCTTACGTCGCCGCCCAACATCTTCTGATTCAAATTCCTCCTCATCAGTCTTTAGTCAACCCCCCGAACCGCCAATTATCCTCCCTCCACCCAGTCCTCCACCGAATATGGGATTCATGTCCAGATATGCTGTCTCGCAACGCAGTATTGAATCAAATGGTTCAGCGGACACCCAGACACCCCCGCCGCCAGTCCCCAAGATCGTAGACCCTAGTGAACTGCCACCCGTACTTCCTCCCAGTCGGACAAGAAGTATCACTGGTAATTTTCTGGCCGGACCTTCCACTTCCTCTGCTTCGACTTCTTCCGCATCCTCGACCTTATCGTATCCCGGCGCCGCCAACCTGGGTAACAGCTCTCTGTCTGCTCCAGGTGCCCTTGGCCAGTCCTCGATGGCCAGTCGTACCGTTTCCCCTCACTCTAGTACAACGCCACCTTACGCACCCTTCCTCTCCCACATGCCCCCTCCCGCAGACTCTTGGATAGAGGTAGAGACGACACCCTTAGAGTATAGACTAAACATACGGCTGCCTGGATTCAAAAGAGACGGAATGTAAGTGTTGATTTCCTTCATTTGATTTGTTTCTAATCTTCCCTGTAGAACATTATCGACCAAACGACGTCGAATCCTACACATCGTTGCAGATTCTTGGCCGGATCCCGATCCTTCACCGCGAAGCAGCAATCCCAATCCGGGTGAATCTTCTGCATCGCATAGTGGCGGCCACTTTGAGCGTCGAATCAGCTTTGGTTATGATGCAGATCTTGTCGGTGTCCGGGCAGAGTTCGATGGCGAGATATTGAAGATAGTCGTACCGAGGAGACAGGGTCTGAGTGGAGCGATGGCCCCATTCCTCTAATTTGACTGGTCATTGTTGCGAAATCCATGATGTGTGAGCGCTAGTTGAAAGGACAGTAGGAGGAAGGGAAGCTAGTGCCTTCGTAACCTCGTACAGAGTTAAAACTTGTGTGCACACGCGCCTGCAAGTTAAGGCCCGTCCGAGCTCCACGCTATACTTAGGCCGTAGTTCTTCATGCTGCCTTCTTCGGGTTGTCTTCTTCGGACCGGTAGTCATCATATCCTCAACCTGCGTCCAGGGCCTAATCTCTTCGATCGTTGTTCAGGCTTCGATCGTTGTGTCACTGAACCAGGGACCTCCATGGCTTTGGAGCTGGAAAAAAAAGTACCCCCATTCAAGTGGATTGAAGATATACATCTTCGATCCAGATTTCTTTGTTTCTTTCTCGACCTTACTTATCCCAGTATTCATTTTTTAAATCCTTTCTCTTTTCTCGTTCCTACAACCATCCTCTTCTTTCTTGAGTTGTCTCTTTCCCTGTTGTCTTAATCTTTGTCTCTTTTAATTTTCTTCCTCGTCTGTCTATTTATGCTTATCTTGCTTTCTGTTCATGCATTTGTTTCTTCGAACGTTGGTCGACCATCGTCGATTTGTTCAAAATATACCAAATACAGCACCCATATCCATCTCATCGCATGCCTATACTCCCAACCCCCAACATCTCTTCTTGCGACACTCCTCTACAAATAGCATACAACTCCATCCACTGATTACTCGAACCTGCTGGGTCCATCCTTGACGACCTTTCAGGGTTTTACAGTCTCTGTCGTTTTTTGACCAATCCACATTTTATGATCATGATAAATAAGTCGATACTCATGTACCAATACTATATGATACGAAGAATGTGCATCATTGTAATACTTTCCAATAGATATTATATTCGAATAGCTTGAGTCGGACCATTGAAACGACTGTCTGTATGTTATTCAGCGGCAGTTTTACATACTAGCGGACTGCTGCGGAGAAAGGAAACCGGCACGGTCCCAGCGGAGTATACTCCAAATTAGGAAACGCGCCTCGCGCTTGTTTGATGCTGGCAATATATTCTATCTTTCTCTTGTTGACGTCGACGTCAACGAGTTCTGGCTCAAATGTCGCTGATTGTCACAATATTCTGTCTGGTCTTTTTCGCAGAGCTCATCTCATGGATTGGTAAATCAGTCCTGATTGGATGGGTGAGCTTTTTTTCGTTTCACTTCGATGGATTATCAAGCTGACACGTTGCCAATTTTGGGTACCAGTTCTACGTTCTCTATCTCCGTATCTTCTATCCAACGCTGGCTGAAAAGCAGAAGAAGCTCAAAGTTGATATCCTGAACACCAAAACAGAGCTTTTGAAGACGAGTGCGCAGGATCAGTTCGCCAAATGGGCCAAATTGAGAAGGAGTGTGGACAAGGGACTGGCAGATCTCGAGAAACTCAGTTCGTATGCATTATAGTGCGATATAAAGTCTCCCTGCTTACGATGTCACTTGAATCTAGACAGTGATATTTCCTCCGTGAAGACCACGTTCTCGGTCAAATTCAGCACGGGCATTTGGATATGCACCACAGGCGCCCAATTTGTCATCGGATGGTGGTACAGAAAAGCCGCCATCTTCTACCTTCCGCCAGGATGGTTCGGACCTCTGGCGTGGGTCTTGGCTTTCCCATTTGCGCCGAAGGGTAAGCGGTTGCCCATGTGCTTTTTATCTTGGTATTGACGTGGTCATCAGGCGCTGTGAGTGTTGGAATGTGGCAGATGGCTTGTAGAAGAGTGATTAAAATTGGAGAACGGGCAGCGAAGGAACTTGTTGGTCAGTTATGCTTCCGTTCCTTTGAATGAACCGACCTTGATAAGTGCTGCTCTAGCCTCGTATACCGCAATGGGACCGGCATCTGTAACTGAGAAGAATGCATCATAATATATCCATGTGTTTCTACCCACTGTAAATGGAGCGCTCTAAACATGTTATTTGACATTTCGGAACTACGGACAACCGATATTGGTGGTAGAACGGTAAAGAACAGCTGTATTCGGAATATTGTTGAACACAGAAGCCCAGTGAGTCGCCGGCTGATTCATTTTTTAATTTTTTTCTTGGTGGACTCGGAACCTGGCTGAGTCTGGCTTTGTTCCTCGGAGGCGCGCAAAGGAGGCGGGGACGCTGGACGGAAACGGAATCATGTGAAAAACGGAATGACGTAAAACGGATCGGGATCCCGCCACCAAATAAATCCGAGACTTATATTGCATCCCAGATAGCCAACATCTTTCAGAATTACAACCATGGTGTCTGGCGTTCAAATTCACTCCAAGCTCGCCGAACAGGCTCAAGCCGTTATCCTCACAGAGGATGCTCTTGCTTTTCTTGCTGCTCTTCACCGTACCTTCGAATCTACCAGACAATCGTTGCTCATCGCCCGTGAAGAAGCACAGCGTCGCTGGGACTCGGGTGCTCCGTTTGACTTCCCTACAGAAACAGCGCATATACGCGCCGAAGCTTCATGGCAGTGTGCCCCGCCTGCTCCTGGCCTCGAGGATAGACGCGTTGAGATCACAGGACCTACCGACCGGAAGATGGTCATTAATGCATTAAATAGTGGAGCAAAAACTTTCATGGCCGATTTCGAAGGTATGTCACTATACCGTTTTTGTAGATATTTTCCGCTAACCTTATCGCTCAGACTCTAGCTCACCCACGTTCTCTAACATGGTCAGCGGACAACTAAATCTCCGCGATGCAATCAGGCGTGAGATTGACTTCGATACCGGTGGAAAGAGCTACAAGCTTATCGAGAAACCATGTGTTCTTATCGTTCGGTGAGCTCTTACTGCATATCGCGTTCTAAAAAATTCAAGTTCTCAGTGATACTATTCTTTCTCCAGTCCAAGAGGATGGCATCTTGATGAACCTCGCGTGACAGTCGACAATGCCCCCGTATCTGGCTCGTTGTTTGACTTTGGTTTATACTTTTACCACAACGCAAAAGAGCTCGTAAAACGCGGATTTGGTCCCTACTTCTATTTGCCCAAAATGGAACATTATCTCGAGGCCCGTCTCTGGAATGACGTATTCAATTTTTCCCAATCTTACATTGGTTTGGCACACGGAATTATTCGTGCGACTGTCCTCATCGAGACTCTTCCCGCTGTATTCAACATGGAAGAGATACTCTTTGAACTGCGAACACATTCTTCCGGTCTGAATTGTGGAAGGTGACATCAACTGTTATCTTCCAAAGTCGTGCAACTTACCTTCGAACACGTCTAGATGGGATTACATTTTCAGCTTCATCAAGAAGCGTCGTGCAGACCGCTCTGCTGTTCTTCCTGACCGGAAAGACGTCACCATGACTGTACCGTTTATGGACTCCTACGTTCGTCTTCTTATCCAAACTTGCCACCGGTATGTTTATCTTTACAAACAACCGCTACATTTGTCTGACGGAGATCAAACCAGGCGTAAAGTTGCAGCGATGGGTGGTATGGCTGCCCAAATTCCCATCAAAAATGACCCAGCAGCAAACGATGCTGTTATGGAAAAAGTACGCCTGGACAAACTCCGCGAAGTTCTAGCTGGACACGACGGTACCTGGATTGCACACCCCCTCATCAACAAAATTGCGTTAGCGGTTTTCAACGAACATATGCTTGGGCCCAACCAGGTAAGGCTCTCTGAGAAATCCCTGCTCTTGCTTTGAAATCATCTCAAAACCTATCTTTTTTTAGTATCATGTCCGTCGTGAGGACGTCAAAGTCGCTGCTGTCGATCTTCTCAACCCCCGTGTACCTGGCACCATCACCGACGAAGGTGTTCGTTCCAACATTTCGACATCCTTGGCCTACACCTCGGCTTGGATAGGCGGCAACGGATGCATCCCTCTCAACTATCTCATGGAGGATGCTGCTACCGCGGAGATAACCCGTGTCCAGCTGTGGCAATGGGTCAAGTACAACTCCCGTCTCGAATCAGGACAATACATCACGGCGGAATACGTAGAAAAGCTAATCGACGAGCTTGCACCGGATGTAAAGAAGATTTACCCTGGGGTAAAGGAGGATAATCTGAAAATCGCGGTGGATTACCTCAAGGGTCAAATTAAGAAAGAGTGGCCGAGCGAATTTCTGACTAGTGACCTGATGCCCTACTTGGCGATTGCTGACGGGGCAGAGCCCAAATGGCAAAAGTCGGCTTTGTAAACTCTTGGAGGACTTTGGACCCGCTTCTTATGCATTGATTTCTTACGTCGCACTTTCTCCCAAGGTACTTGAACGCTGTACATAAGTAGACACAAATGTAATACGAATCGCAATGACTGTATTTCCCAAAATAGAAAGCGCAATTGCTAATATGTTTGTCATCATCAGCTGTCTTGACCACTCAGTGTGATACACCAAGTACCATCTCTGCCGACTTAAGACCACTGCTGATCAGGTAGAATGGAGTGCATGCATTTCGCGGTGTCGCAAACGAGCTAATCTCTATAACCAAGACCACAAGGTGCTACTTAATTCCTGCAGAGACACCGTGCTTAGCGGAAGGAGTAATACTCAAAATTACCTGGCTCTTGCCGGGAAGGGGCGAGGGTGGTCAGATCCAAGATATCCAGTGTCGCAAAAGTGTTCACTAACAGACGCTTAGCGCTGTTATAATTATCGTTTGTAAAAAGGGTCAGAAGAATGGTTGCGAGCTCCCTTAGGCTCCTTTCAAGTTCAAGAGAGTTCAAGATCTTGGAATCAGAATCAAAAAAGATGGATGGACGCGTACCAAGACTCTCCCGTTGATAATTTCCCCTCTACTTGCCTCTACTTGCCTCCCTTGTTCTCGAAAATTCGCTTCCATTCATGCGTTGACAAGAAGCTCATTCAATGAATATCATACATACCGTCGCAGACCAGCTCAGACCGTCTCCGAAGAAGCTCACGATACATATTGACAATGTCGCTGAGCTGCAAATAAGACTACGATACCTACTTACTTAAATGCATGCTCAAACTATACAAGGTAACCAATGCGAGGTCCCGATCTGACCCTCGTAGGAATTCGAATGTACAGCGCAGAATTTCGAGTGGTTTTTTTTTTCGTCATGTGCTCTTGATATAGTTGTGGGTCCAATCCTTCTGCTCTTCTTTTCCCGCCGGTTCACCACATACAGATGTCAGGAACCACACCGTGTCTTCATATTCCATTTCCCGACTTCTACATCTACTATCTGGCCTTGAATCTATGTATTTGTTGATATACATAGTACGGAATAGGGTGCAGCGAATCCTGGATTTCTCGTGAGGATTTTCCAAGCCTTTACGCTGATTATAACTTTAAAAACAGGCTCTACGATCTACGAAGTTATGCTGTCAAAATAGGAAACATTCCAGATGGTCTGTGGAGGTCCATAAAGCTTAGTATATTGAATGCATCCAATCCAGATTCAGTCCACGCCACCTCTCGAGGCTTCCTTCCAGGCAATCGAAACAGGACTTCGTACTACTTGGCTCAGATTGGACGCATCCTTTTATCGAGCTTGCGCTTGGTCGTCCGACCGTTCAACCTCGAAATCTCGAAGCCTACAGGTAAGGGAAATCACTTAATCAATATGATATGAACTGTACTCCAACGTGATTTACCGCATGATGCCAATCAAGTTCTTCGCGAGTGGCGAAAGTACTTATCTTATTTATTAATTGTAGTGATTCTTTCGACGTTCGCATATACATTATTTACCAGCCCACGATCTTGGGGGGTAGGGAGGCATTCCACGCTTATATATACATTCACAGTACGTGCCGCACCTTGTTTCAACTCCCACTATCACTCCCCGAAGTCAAGGCTTATTCGAATATGCCCCATGTCGACGTGACGTCTAGCACTGGGAAAACCAGATTCAAGTACACAATATGCACTCCGGCCTCTGAAGAGGCTAACGAGATTGATCAAAATCTTCCAACCTTGCTTTTTATTCATCCTGTGTCTATAGCTGAACATATATATCATGGTGTGTACTCTCCCTTCGCTGTCGAAAGATTTTAGTGCTGATGATAACGTTTCTACATGTAGCCCAATTTTGTGACTGTCAACTACGACGATTTAATCTTGTTTCTTTTGATTTGAGAGGAGGGCACGGTGGTACAACTGGCGACAGAGTTCCATTTCGCTACGGACAGGTTGAAGCTGCAGAAGACACTATGAGATTAATGGCACGTATCTCAGGCTCGACTACAGTATATACTAACAGCTTCTCTAGGACGCAATAAATTTACCACCCTGTCACCTTGTCGCCATGTCCTCTGGGACTACAATCGCTGTTGAAATAGCAGTTACACAACCCGACCGTGTATTGTCCATGTTTTTGATGTCTCACTTGTGCCTTGAAATAGTGAATTTCATGCCTCTCACACATCTTTAATCTTTATTCATACCATCGCTCTAGCCACTCGAAGTAGCCGAGGGTCACAAAGAGGTCAATGACATCTGGGCGTCCGCTTTCCCAGATGAATCGACTGTGAAAGAAGATGCCATTTATGATGCGGGCTTTGGCAACATACAGTACATGTTCAGCAATCCGAAGCTCTCCCCTCTTGTAACAGCGTATGTGAATGCTGGCATCTGATTGAGTACTACTGATTTCAAGTGTCGACAGTATGACTCGTGTCACTTATCCAGTCGCCATGGTCAGGTGGAACTATCATCATTTGGATCAGTTTCGCATCATGAACCTTGACTTCTACCTCAACCGCAAATCTCATCCAAAATCTGTATTGGCTCGAATAATTGGCTCTGTAAAACTGGTGCATGGTTCTGAAGATGTCGCATATCCAAGGTCATATGCAGAAGAGTTTCTTCGACAATTAGAAGAAGCTGGTGTTGAAGCTTCATTACTAGAAGTCCCTGGTGCGCCACACTACTTATCGCCAGACTTCGCAGCTTGGTGAGGAACATGATTCATCTGAATTCATGTCAATTGTTGAAATATCAGATATTTTATAAGTATAAATCCAGTTCTGCACAAGTTCATTCTTCAAAACGATCGCTTTGACCTTGCGTTGAGCGCCCCGATCCCAGATCATGTTGTATCCCCCTGGGAAGATATAATGAGACAAGCGGGGTGGAATCCAGACGGCGCTGAAGACGCGGACTCTTCCTCTGATGACGGTATCATAATCAACTCTTGCTCGCCCTCATACCTAGTAGAGACGCTCGATTTCCTGTAAATATGAAACACTCTATCTTGTACTTATACATCAATCTCCTTGTACAATTTCTAACTGCAAATGAAGGTTAGCCTTTGGCAGATGTTGGCAGCTAAATTTGTCTATCATGTGCATTATTTTGAATCTAACCCGTCTTAGAGACTGGAGTGATCGAGAAAAGTTGATGAGCGACCTATCAATGGGAGGGGTGAAGGCCGTTCGAGGACCGTATTTCAGTCCTATACGCAATTCTGAGATGGGAGATCGCAAGGCGCATAAGTTCTCGAGCGCATAGCGAAACCTCCCGTCGTGGACATTGATGAAATGAATTTCAATGATAGAAAGGAAAGGCAAGGTCGTTCCTAATAAGGGTTCATAAAATGCTGGATGAAAACATTGTTAATCGGGTGGGTCTACGAAATTGCACAAGGTACAGACCATGATTGATTGCTTTTGGATGTTTCAGTAAGAGATGTTGTAGACTGGACGCATGGCGGTCTATCAACCTAAATCCTACGCTCCCTTCCATCGTTTCGTAATCGCTGTCCAAATCCGAACAATTAATGGCCAGTGACTTCAGTTCTATTTGGAATCTAGTCGGTTTTGTTGGAGAAAACAAAACTTCGACCAAATTGTGATCAACGTCGGACAAAGAGAGCCTCTGAATTGGTGTGCGAGACCACTGGAGTAATGCTGCGGTGTTCTCTTCGAATGCCAAAGAAGAGTAGCGAGAAATCCAAGACTCTGTATCAGCTGCGCAAGTGATGCATTCGAGTTGAATATTTGATAACTGGGCGCAAACCCTCATAGAGTAGAGGAGGTTTCGCAAACAGTGTGTGTCAAGATAAAGAGAGGATATGCAAAGGTGTTCCAGCTTCGAATGGATACGCATGAGCTTCCCTACCGCGGTGACACCTAAGCAGTCCTGCCGCGGTCCGGGTCCATTGAACGAGACAGCGAGGGCGCGTAGGTTTGGAAACTGTATGTTGGTTGCCAACTCCGATAGGCAGATTCCAAAATCAAGCTTCTTGTAGCGATTACAATCTACCATATTTCCTTCGATCAATGATAGTTCCCGTATGGATTGCCGGATTTGTTGGACTTTCATAAGTGATTTCAGAGAACAATATCCTTTTGAGCCAGTCACTGCGGCATCAGGGTCATCGGCCGGAAGAGAATTCGCTGGGTACCAACACTCTGAATACCCCTCGACAGCATCATGCACAGCTAAAGGCATACAGTGCAGACTAAAGTGTCTAAAAAGGTGTGTGCGGCATCTAGATAACCAGACGTGCGACACGAAAGAAAATGATTTGAGAAGCTGGGGTGAATTTGCCAACTCGTCGATGAAGAGGTGATAAATTTCAGGGGGAAGTCGACTGGTCATTTCTTTGAGTGTTATGGCGGAGCGAAGTTGTGGAATAAACGAGGTTGCCACGAGGAACTTTTAAATGTCAACTGGAAAACCAAACGGGGTTGTCTTATTCGCGCGATGATTTTTCTTGCGCAAGTACCGGAGTTTATGAAACACGATAGACTAGCCAGGCTGAAAGAAAACAATTTGTCAGTACAACAATGGTAAGATAATTAGTAGCGATGGAATGCATCCACGCCGGGATTCACGCAACCACAGATAATCACGTTGACGAAAAAGGAGATAATTTGAACGTCTCAGAATGCTCGAGATATGTGAAAAGCTTTTATAGTCCTCTAAACTTTCATCGTCGGAATAGCTAGACCATTCAGATTCATCCGACTTGATTTACGAAGGTAGTGTCCTCCAAGAAGAAGATTGTGCTTCTGATGTACCCATGCTGTCCATGATACTACAGTACTAGCTTTCCAGTCCGGAAAGTGATCGATCGAATTCTCCAGCAAACTTCCCGGTTTGGCAGGGAGAGAAAGAAATTGGGAATTAAACCGAGCTGTTCAGGGTCCTGCTTAGATGCTCACCGAGAGTTTTGAACCCATGGGCTATCCATAACAGAATCCCAAGTAAATTCCGACTTCAACTGCGTCGCAAGCTTACCCTCGGCAGTGCAGTTTGCCTCGATACTCCCTGCAAGCAAGGTGATATACATAGTAGGTACACATAGTTTTGATAACTGTGGGGCATTCGATAACTGAGACCTAAGCGTTTAAGCAGCCAGTCTACTTTTTTGGAGGTCAAATGCTCGCTCTTCTTTTGAACATTTCGTTCATCTACAATAAGATGTGCAGACGCATTTAGGCGCATAAAGTGAGAATGAGATAAAACGTACCATGAACGGAAAGGATTTTCAAAGGAAACTTTTGGATTCAAGATACGACCCTCGCTTTTGATCCCAGGCCTATTGGTATTCAAAATCCCTGCTTTCTCCGACCACGAATCGCAAGCCCGATTTGTCATAGGGTTCCAGGAGTTGGAATTGGCCTGGTCGGGGAGGACCCAACAGGTACAACTCGACAGACCGCAGGCACGAAACACCTATACTGGCCGCGTAGCTTTTTTCTGGTAACCATCTAGACACGATTACATCTATCAACGCCAGTGTAGAGCCTTCCCTTTCAAATTCACTCGCAGTCACCTGAACCTCTAAAACCAACGTCTGAAGTTTTGGCAGAATGGGGTTTACAGAAGAACGGAGGGCGCTCCTTTTATGCGAGTGTAGGCTCTCGACGAAATCGAGTGTGATAGGGAGAGCATTCTCGAATTTGGATTCCGTTACGGTAAGCTCGACAAGAGAAGGTAGTCGTTTTAGAAGCGCGACAACCTCACAATCTGTCAAGGGCATGGTATCTAGAACTAGTACCGTCAATGGACAAGCTGAACGAGCCAGGAAGCTGTCAACAGCATTGAAAGGGCTAGGTGGAGCATACAGGTTATCAGGTAGTTCACCGTGCTGTTCTAGTACGAGTGAAGTAAGCGCAGGAGCAACAAGGGATTCCATGGAGTCCAGAAGGATGTCCTGAACCATGGGGTAGTACCCAGCCAAGCTCACTGTTAACGAAGTTATAGGAACCTGTTTGGCAGGAATGGATCGAGCGCGAATGTCTCTATCGTGTTCGAAGTTAGACAGATAAAGAGTTTTTAATTGGGGACACCAGTCGAGCAACTCGTAGAAATTTGTGAAGGACGGACAGTACGATAAACGAGTGATCTGGCTCAAAGAGTGAGGATTTGTCCAAGAGAGCGGCGATGACAAGGCATGAAGATCACGAAGTTTGGGAGATCCGGAAAGAAGGTCCAGGGTGCTGATTCCATACCCTGTGGGTTGCACTATGCAGGCGAATTGCAGTTCAGGGAGTCGCAGCCCAATAAGACAAGCATGTAATGGTGCTGAGAATTGCACAACATCTACGTTCAAAGTCAGATCGCGCCATCTTGGAGAAGTTTGCATGACTTTATGTAGTAAGGGATGTTCCGAGGAACCATTCGCGTCGATGCTGATTGTGAGGAGCTGATGTTTCGAGCGTTCAAGAAAGATATCCAAAACATATTCTAGCAGTTGGGGATCATGACGCTCGTTAACTATAGGAGGCAAGATTATGCTGAAGGTGGCCCAGAGTTCCGAACACGAAAGAGTCAAAGCACGCCATCTGCTACAGACCGCGCTAACGTCTAACGTATGACTTTGCTTTGAGTGGTCTAGAGTATTTTGATCGCATGAAAAGGTGAATATCCTGATCATGATCTCGTTCGGAAGGCGATGTATAGGTGAAAGAAGAGAAGAAAGGGTGGATTTATGGTCGACGAGCCGATCGTGTTCGGACTTGAGATATACAATCCTAGCCTCTAACCGCAATATCTCTGCATGATATCCATCCAGATCGTCTTCAGCTACCTTGACGAGCTGTGTAATCTCGGATAACTGTTTCTCTGACAGCCCGCAAGGCGATCGCAGATGTTCTTGGAGCGACTGGGTCCCAATCCTCGAACGTGGTTGAAATTGCCCCGACATCCGACACCTCGTTAAAATTTCTGAGAGGAGCAGGTACCAGTGGATAATATAGAGTAAATCACAAAGAGGAGCTCCCTGGTGCTCCAGGTGACCAGGCGTGGTGTCGAAGCCTCAGGGCAAAGATTCTGATGAGTATCATCTTCTAAATTTGTAAGCAAAGACGGCACTACATAGTCTATCAATTTCAGGAGCCATGCAATGGTCTAATAGTGTAGAGGTTATCACACGGGATTTTGACGAGTAATTTACTTCCCGTAACCCAGGTTCGAGTCCTGGTTAGACCTGTGCATGAAAATTTTTGCTGGGAATGAGTGTACAGTAAACTAGTTGAATGTTATAATCTGTCACAATACATCTACCCATATATCTCGAGCATGAATTGTTGCCCCCAACCTCGACGCCAACAAAAACGCTCCACTCAATTTTCTGTTTAAACTGTACGTCTCCCTTGGCGGACCCTTCTTTCGTTCCCTCAACATCACCGGTATAAGATCTCGTATCCGTTCAGTGTTCCGCCCAAACTCAAATCCCTTTCCAAACCGCACAGGTTGCGATGTCCTCTCGTTGAACGGGAACGCCAATAAAGCAAGACTTGTTACATGCGCTTCTATCATTTCAGGCGACTCGAAGCCTTCGCCTTCGCCCGGACCTCCGATTAGGTACCCCAGGGAGACACTTTCGTGAACACAGGCATTCCAGGCAGGGCTTTGATGTAAGTCACTACTATTCAGATCGAGAGAAGCGGCAGCTTCGAGGAGCCTGCGCCATCCGTCCAGGAATTCAGGACCGTACTCTCGTGTAGCGCCGAAATCTATCAGAGCAATTTTTTTTGTTTCTACAGGAATAGTGCATGAGAAATTGTACCTGATGAGCATTGCACACAGAAACTCGACATACCGGGGACGTAGAGGAAATTAGAGTAATTCGGGTCGGTTTGCATTGTCCCGAAACGGAACAACTCGAGTAAACATAGGTGAAGGATTGTCGTCGCAATCTGTAACATCATAATCAAAATGATAACAAGTAATATACTCTGAAGACCAACAGACCTTGTCCTTTTCGTTCTGTGGCAAGGCTGTAACGAGGTCGGAGCCGAGACTGACGCCTCCCTCGACGAATTCCATAACGAGTACTTGTTCGCTAGAGACAGATGAAACCCAAGGTACGTGGAAACGAGAATCAGATCCTGTACGTTTTCACAGAATGAGCGAAGCCCCAAGTTGAGAATGAGGAGCATCTCATACCGAGAAATTCCGACGAACGAAATTGCTGCAGGAAATGTGCCTCGCGTACATAGTTGCATTCGTCTGTTAGTTCTTGTTTCATGACCTGTATAATGCTTATGTTTCAGGTATATCATCAACAGAGACGTACGTACTTCCATAGTCCTATCGAGAAATAGCCCCTTGGGTAATATTTTACCCCCAAGCGTAACGCGCAATAGCCAGGTGATATAAGAAAGATCTGCTGAAATAGAGTCGCGGATGTTGGGGAACTGAACCTTGACTGCTACTTTTTCCGCTTCGCCTGGAAAAGAGGACAGCGTTGAATGTTTGTAAGACGAAGACGAATAATAGAAAAAGACCGGTTGGACTCCATTTCGCCTTCAACACTCCTTCGTGCACTTGGCCGATAGACGCAGCTGCGAATGGAATTCGGTTGAATTGTTCAAAATACTCGGTGGACCAAGATGGACCCAAGGCGGAACTTAAGACTTGCTACCATAAATTAAATCACTGTGCTACAATGTTAAGGAGACATACTTACCTCCATTTGCCAATCAGGCATGTAATGCGCCGAGTCTTGGACGCGTCTAAATACAGCATCTACTTCAGCTGGGAGAAGATGCGTATCTACAAACACATTATTGAAGCTTATTTCAATACCAGGTCTATTTCACGAACCTTGTATACTTAAAAATTGGCCCAATTTGAGCGCGGCACCTCTCATTTGGGATAATTTCGACACCAGACGACCGATGTTAGCATCAGTCAGTAGAGCTGAACGATTTGGTGTACCAGACGCGTTTACGGAGGATGTAGATGGACGAAGGAATTCTGAAGCTGCTCCATATCCTAAAGATGCTGCTAAGCCTGTCAACGAAAGATGCGAGTCAATTCTACATCGATTTCGCTCTGCACGACGCGTACCTCCGTAATGAAAGAGCCTGCCCAGTTTTGAGGAAGGTACTTTGGAAGATTGAAGAGTGTTTCTATGGGTCAACGTGGAGGCTGCAGCAGCTGGCTCTGTTATAGCGGATTTGTTTCTTTCCAGTTCTGCTTCAAGTGGATCGACTGGTGTTGGAGATTCAGTAGTAGCCGATGACTGAAATTTGGACAGTCCTTCTTCAAGTGGGTTTTCATCAAAAGGCATGGCAGAGGTTGAGCTTATGCTTGTTTCAACATTCGAAACCGTATTTGAGGCGGTTTCGGAAGGTGTATGCGCTTCCTTCGAAATTGGAACACGATCCTCCGTAGTCTCCATCGGCTCCAGAACAGATACCGATGCAGAAATTGAGGTTGTCGGCGCAAAAGCAGGCTGCAAGGGCACGACGATACGTCCCTCTTCTTCCCTCTGGCCATCTCTTTCCTGAACTTCCAATCTCTCTTCCACCGTCTGGGTTTTCGTCTTCAAATCATTCCAATCATTCTCCAACGTTACACCTCTAGCTCTATTTGCAGAAGCCTTCTCCTTGGAAAGACGCGACACTTGAGAAGCACGATATCTGGCAGCATGACCGACGATTTCAGCAGCACTTGAAAGGACGCAAATCCAATTGTATCCTGGGCCAGGTGGCATTCAACCAACGAACAAATTACGCGGGAAATAAGTAAGTAGCAGATTCTTTTCTTTAGGTTTCGAACTAAAGGGACATCACCAGTTAGCACTACCAACCACCAATTGGCTACTAGAGTCGCCAAGTATAGAAAACTGGAAAGAGTCGTGATTCACATCCGGCACCCTCGCGGCTTCGAAAATTCCCTCACCAAATTCCCAGCGCTACTTTCAATTCCGCGATTAGACTTGGCATCCGCAAAAAGCGAATCTTAGCAACTATTCTTGGTCGACGAACCACGATACAAACACGGAAATCAGTAGGTTCATAGCAGCTCTGAATCTTTCTTTCTTCCGCATGAAAGTATAGTTCCTTCATCATAGTATTCACTCACTACTGATTCAAGTATTAGGCGCTGCATTGCTATGCGCTGTATAATTGATTATCGAAGTGTTCTCCACCGGAAAATGAGTATCTGTCCGAAGGGGAACAGTGATATAAAGTCACCGCTCGGAACATCCTCACATTATTCACTCTTCCGTACTCGAAACGACTTCGATTTTTTTTTGAACTCTCAGCATCACATATTTCCCCCAGTCGTCTGCTTGTCTACCTTCAACCTATTTTCAATTTCAACCCTCGACAAGCATGTTTTCTTCCCTTCGCTTTCGATCTGCTCTCCTTGTCGTGATGTCGTCTTCCACCAGCTTCATCTTCGCATCCCCTGTATACTTAGCGATGCGCTCGAGCGAGACGACATTGACTCAAAACTTCACCCTCGCCGCCTTGAATGTTACGCTGCCAAATGCAAACTTGACTGGCGCTCCCCTTGTGTTAGGCACCGCCGGTCAGAGCTCGAGTGTTTTCGTATCTGATCTGGCCCTCATAATCATTCATACACAGGTGCTATCGACGGAGAATCTTTCGATGTGACCTCGGTGCGCGTCGATTAATTGTCAGCTATGTTCTTAACATCCTTCTAATCAGTTTTTACTTTAGACTTACGCCTCTTATCCATATAACGATTTCCCTTCCCTCGCGCTAGTAGATGGAAACCTTCGCGCGTTTTCGAGGCAAGGGAGCTGGCACACTAATGCTAGTGTTCCTTTGCTCCATGGCTCTTTGGACTGGACCACAAGCAGCCTCTATAGTAGCGCAGCTTCGACAGTCTTCACTGCAGAGTCAGGTACCGGAAATTTCTCCGTCCTTGCTTTCAACGGAACCGCAAATCTGTGGTATCTGTGCCCCAGTGATGCCCCGGGATTGCCCCAGAACTCTGTATACTACAACACGACAACAATTCCGTCTCAATCTGGGGCATCTGGATCTAGTCCCGTACAATGCTACTCCGTGACATTGAACATCATACCAGTATGAAGAGTGAGTACACGGATTCTCCCAAAAAAAGCCTGCAAAATTTGATGTACCCTTGCTAGAAAGTAGTGAGCGAGATACGCATGGATCAATCTGCCAATCTCCTATCAGATTCTTAGCCATAGTATCTCGACCACCTTGTCGGACAGTTGAATTTTAGTTATTGTTTTATGTGTTTAATGCCCTTAAGACCCGGAGATAGGCTTATATGCTGATATACAGTTTCCAGAACCTAGAGTTGTACGATACATCTTGACTTGATAGCTCGAGTTGGCCTCGACGAACGGGTTGCGGGATGTACGTTCGAAAATGATTTATTTTCCAGCTGGAATACAAGAAGAGTACACTACAGGTTCCAAAGCATTGTGTTGAACAACATCAATGGCTCCCTGATACATTTAAATAATGACGAGAGAATACATAAGGATATACATTATCTCGACCGGAAGTGCGTGCTTGGCCTTCGCAGATGCTGGTGACAAATATCCTACAGCTTAAACAGCGATGGGAATGAAGTTGAACTGAGTCTTGGCACTAGTTCCTGTAACAAGTACATTCTGCAGGACAAACACACCGCAAAGCTACGTTAGCTCCATGAAGGAGGAGTCCATTATGCATGACTTACATTACTGCCATCGACACCCCAGAAAAGCCGAGTTCCATCGCTGGTCATGACATATCCGGTCCAATAAGTGTTGGAAATGCTAGGAAATGAATGAACAAATTAGTCCCATCATTTTGAACACTCCCGGTGGTCAGAACTGCGACCACTCAAAGATGCCACTTACAGATTCGCTCCCGAAATAATCCATTGCTGCGCGATAGTTCCAGCATTAGCAACCACATTGTTTCCCGTAATAGCAGGGACATTCGGCGTCCGGGCTTGGGTAGCAGAG
Organism: Lentinula lateritia; assembly: GCA_028011325.1. Lineage (NCBI taxonomy): Eukaryota > Fungi > Basidiomycota > Agaricomycetes > Agaricales > Omphalotaceae > Lentinula > Lentinula lateritia. The sequence goes on from JANVFT010000060.1 coordinate 44,655, forward strand.
CTTCCAGTCTGGAACGATGTGATCACACCGTCACCAGTAATTTGCCACTGATGTCGAGATCGTCAGTGATAGTCCTTAAACGAGAACGGGGCCAAAAGAGTCGGTGATGGTCCGCCTTATTTACTTACGACTTGAGAGGTGGAGGTATTGACGGTGATGTTGCCTCCAGCAGAAGCAGGTGCCGCAACCTTCTGGCTGGCATTACTAGTGACCTGAACTTGGTAGAGACCGGGAGGAACAGCGACGGACATGATGAAAATAAAGAGCTTGACTGGGTTGGTGTGAGTGAAAGTTAGTGAGGATAATGAGATGAGTCTTGAGAGCAAACTCTCCTCAGTTTTTATATCCAACTTGACGTTCAACCAAATACGGAAGCTTTGTAAAGGTATGGGAGACTTTCTCTGACGATGAGAGAGTTAATCCACTTTGGCAGGACAACAATTGTTGTGGTGAGGCCTTGAAATTAGGTGCATGCCAGCTTTCTGTCTTGTCCAGATCCAGACTCGTTTCGGATGAAGAACACCACCGAGCCAGATTAGTGTAAGCACTTAGTTATTGTGCGTACGCCTACCGCTATCGATTATGGATATGCCAGCCTGAAAGTAATCACTGGTCATTGTGACTCATAGTCCAGTTCGAGCGGACTCAGGCCCAACATTCCAGACTTCAACAGAATCACAAAACTCTTATGATTCACTAAAATCAAATACAGTGGCAAAAAATGATTTAGTCGATATATGACCTAGGTTTCTGATTCATGCTCCACCTTTATTTCGGGGTGGTAGGATGTCACTCTGCGAATCAGAGTTCTTTGTCGTAAGACTTTCCGATCGCTCAATGGGACCATGATGGGACCGTGCCGTTCCCTCCTTCTCCTCCAATTGCGAACAATATCCAAGAATATTTTCATTTCATTTCTGTGTGATCATTCTGAGTCCTAAAAACGAGCTTAGCATTAGCAGAGGGTTTCCCGAGGATGCTGGCAAATGAAAGTCACTTACTTCGAGACCAAGAACAACAATCAGCCAGGGCCAGAATTCAACAACAGTCAAGGTCAAAATATGTTCTTGAGGGATCCAATTCATTTGATTCTCCTGGATTTTTTCTCTCAAGCACTACACTTACAGGCATTGTGCATGCTAGAACCGCAGGTGCACGTTGGACGTTGGTCATAATTAGGAAACGACATACAGAAAAGGAGACGAAGATCTTAGCCAACATTGAGATCGAAACGTCCTTTCGGATTTCCCAAAATGTTTTAAAGTTTAGGTCAACATGACCAACGGCATTCAGTGCTATTCACCAACAAGAACTTCAAATTCTGGGCGTGCCGTTTTACTTTGACAGTGGCCAGTTGCCCAAGGGATGATCTGCTTTGCGGAAATGATTATCAATTATGAAGACGAATCTTGCACAACACTTACCAGACCGTACAGGAACTTGCCATGTAATTCTGATTCCCATGTCTGGAGGGGTTTGACTTCAGGATAAATGGCCCGAGCAGACAGCCTGGCGCAATGTTCACGCTTTAGGCACATAGATAACCAACACAGAAGCACCTTCCATGGTGTTAGCGAGGATGAATCCCTTAGGTGCCATCTCTCCTCCATGCGTTATAAGGCAGATGCACTGATATAGAGTCACGGACGATGGGAGCTGGACTTGGCTGTCACCTCTTGCGCTTCATCGAAAAGGCGACAGCATTTGGTAAATTTGTCTGTATCGACAAAGATAGAAAAAGATCAACCGGTTGGACTCACCTTCGCGAACAGACTCGGCTGCGGTGAAAGAACCAATCAAATTGTTTAAAATACTTGGTGGACCAGGACAGGCTCAGGGCAAAGTTCAAGGCTTGCCATGATTGAATACGGTGCAAGAATATTTGTAGTAACTTACCATACCCAGATCGTACCTCCATTTGCCGTAAATATGCCTAGTTTTTGACGTGAACAACAGCCTCTACTTTAGCCGAGAGAATATAGTGACGAACCTTGGATATTTAATTTGAGTGCGGCCAGAGTGCGACACGTGACTAGGCTCCCGCACAAGGCCCCCAGAATCTCCTGCAGAACCCCACCCGAAATAGCGTCATTTTGGACCTGATTTTGGCGATTTCCTGGTCCTAAAATAGCGTCATTTTCAGTAAAAATCCCTAGTCCTTGTCCGTTTATAGCGTCATTTGAGTCGGCAGGAGTCGGCGCACCAGCACCAAGCCAAATTTTTTTTGAGCACTGGGAAAAGATTCAAAAGAACATCAACATTTGAATTTTAAAGGAAATTTTGGGGAAAAACATTCAATTTCACGTGACGATCCTGGTCCAAAATAGCGTCAATCACGGCAAAATCGTAGCGTCAATTAGGGCGTCAGGCCGGGTGGGGTTCTGCAGGAGATTCTGGGGGCCTCCCGCACACCTCTCCTGCAAACGAAAGAAAGAGTCACTTCTGACCCAACCGTGCCTCCGTAGTGAAAGAGCCCGCGAGTTCTCAATTCCTACTTTGAAAGATTGGAGGGTTTCTATGAAGCAATGTAAAAGCTGCAAAAGCTAGCTCTGTAAGTGCCTCCCGTAATTGTACCAAAGAATTGATGAGCGAAATTCGAGCAATTCTTCTTCGATGCATGGTTGCTTATTGGGAGAGGCTAAGTTTAGACTTGATGCAGCATTCCTTCGCAGGTTCCATCAGTTCCGAAATAGATACCAATACAGCATTTGAGGTGGTCAGCGTAACAGCAGTCTGTAGGGGCCCAATAATGCTCAATGCTATGTTTCATCTGGTCCTTGCTTTCATAAACTTCTTCCACTATCTGATCCTTTGCATTCAAAATATTCTTGAAGGTTATACTCTGGCTGAGCTGGGTAAATATTCTCCCTCGAACGATGTGTCACTTGAGACGCACGATATCATGATGACCGACCATTTCAGCGGCACTGCAAAGAATGCAGATCCAGTTGGTGGGATTCAACCCAAATTTGATCCAGAAATTGAAGAGATTATGCGGAAAATAAGTAGCACGATAACGAGCTTGCCTCGTTTTTGTGTGAAAGAGAAAGGAAGGAATCTAATGGGCACTCCAACCAACCAATCTAATACACAATATGCGAGTTCACTGCTATCAAATTTATTTAATAGCAAGGGGTAGCGTTGGCAAAGGTTCCGCAAAGCTTTGATCAATCTATTTGAATCGTTCTAAGGATTCGATATATTCCTTTGATCAAGGTAGATTCAGCACGATTTGTGCTGTGGTTTGTATTGATTTGGGTATATCAAGAATTGGGGTTTTTGAATCAAAGTAAATTAAAACCGAAACACACAGACCCCTACGGAGGGCTAGAACTATGTGCTGGCACAACCACACAGCGTGATTTGCCCTTAAGACCAACGACTGATCTTAAGTTCAAAGAATACCCAACAACTGGATATACTTCTCGCAGTCACAAGGAGCAGAACATGACGTTCCTATACTCACAAGTGCCGGGCCCGAATGGCTGCTAGCGAAGAGGCTTCAGTCTGGCGGGAGTGTGTCTTTCCTTTTTACGGATTAGCACTGCAACGTCGTCCCAAAATCACTTGTATTCCAGATACATCGGATCGCTATTTATACATACAGAATATAGAGTCGCACAGTACAATTAATTTAATACAATAAACGTTCGGAACCGCAAGGAAACTTCTACACTCGGTCAGATACCATTTAATTTGAATCTACATGTCCTTATTTGGTCCATAACTGGTTCCAAGATTCAAGTATACCTCCAAACATAGGTAGGTACTTCGTTATTCATTTAATTTAATGGTTTTGGAGAATGACTCGAATGGTGCTCAACCGTTAATACGGTTCAACACTTACTTCAATCGTTTGTCACCTCGTCCGGAGGCAAATCAGCTCTCCTCGATTCTAATCCTATCAATCTGATTCATCTGGATTAAACCAATTGCTTCTCTCTTTCAATAGACACCCATTGTGCCTATACTCTATCAAGGGAGTTAAGCATAGTATTCATTTAATTGCATTCTTCATTATTTTCTACGTCAGGCCTCTTTTGACATTCATTTGATATGTCTTCGGAGCCTCGCAGTCTTTCGATCGTTCTTCTAGTCATTTTCCTCAACCATGCAACTTGATTGGTCTATTAGACTAAATCGCAGTCTTTTAGATTAATGCATGATCTCGTTCTAGAAGGAGTATTTGATAATTCCTGAGTTCTAGAAAGTCATTTCGAGTCAATCCTCGGTTCATGGTCACTTGAGTAAGTTCTTCCAAACTCCTGCCAGTGTAAGGTCCAATAAGAATACCCTTGGTATGTCATACGTGAATGGTCATCCTTCGGATGTAGTCCGAGTCTGGTATAATCCTGCTTGACAAACAGGTAGACTGCTATCCGAAGGTAGTATTGGGGATGGGTAAACTAACCAACTTGTGGTAGTGTGGGTATATGGTCCCTTCAACTTATTAGACTGATTCAGTATTGACTTTGACTGTCAATCTGGGTCTCAATTACAGTCCTCTTGATACGAATCTATACGTGAAAATGTCACAATTCACAGCATAGACGTCTAGCCAAAATTTAGGCGTGTCAACGATGTTCTTTGCAGGGAATTATCTTCAACCTATACATCGAAAGAACGCAAAACTGCCGTGATTCATTCTGGCAAAAATCACATTTCCCAGCGCTACTTTCAATTTCTGCATCCATGGCATCTGCAAAAAGTACATTTCAGCAACCAGTGTTGACACACGAACACCAAAAGCAGAAGCCCATAGCAGCTTTAAATCCTTTCTTCTTCTCCTCCAAATAATTCATCTACTGACCCACAGGTTTTCTGTGGTGCGCGCCATAATTGTGCTCAGTTGTCGACTTTGAATCATCTATTAAACTACACGGTGACATGCCTAAATTTTGGCTAGACGTCTATGCTGTGAATTGTGACATTTTCACGTATAGATTTGTATCGAGAGGACTGTAATTAAGACCCAGATTGACAGTCAAAGTCAATACTGAATCAGTCTAATAAGTTGAAGGGACCATATACCCATACTGCCACAAGTTGGTTAGTTTACCCATCCCCAATACTACCTTCGGATAGCAGTCTACCTGTTTGTCAAGCAGGATTATACCAGACTCGGACTACATCCGAAGGATGACCATTCACGTATGACATACCAAGGGTATTCTTATTGGACCTTACACTGGCAGGAGTTTGGAAGAACTTACTCAAGTGACCATGAACCGAGGATTGACTCGAAATGACTTTCTAGAACTCAGGAATTATCAAATACTCCTTCTAGAACGAGATCATGCATTAATCTAAAAGACTGCGATTTAGTCTAATAGACCAATCAAGTTGCATGGTTGAGGAAAATGACTAGAAGAACGATCGAAAGACTGCGAGGCTCCGAAGACATATCAAATGAATGTCAAAAGAGGCCTGACGTAGAAAATAATGAAGAATGCAATTAAATGAATACTATGCTTAACTCCCTTGATAGAGTATAGGCACAATGGGTGTCTATTGAAAGAGAGAAGCAATTGGTTTAATCCAGATGAATCAGATTGATAGGATTAGAATCGAGGAGAGCTGATTTGCCTCCGGACGAGGTGACAAACGATCGAAGTAAGTGTTGAACAGCAATGACAGTTGAACACTATTCGAGTCATTCTCTAAAAACAATTAAATTAAATGAATATTGAAGTACCTACCTATGTTTAGAGGTATACTAGAATCTTGGAACCAATATGGGCCAAATAAGGACATGTAGATTCAGATTAAATGGTATCTGACCGAGTGTAGAAGTTTCCTTACGGTTCCGAACGTTTATTGTTTTAAATTAATTGTACTGCGCGACTCTATATTCTGTATGTATAAATAGCGATCCGATGTATCTGGAATACAAGTGATTTTGGGACGACGTTGCAGTGCTAATCCGTAAAAAGGAAAGACACACTCCCGCCAGACTGAAGCCTCTTCGCTAGCAGCCATTCGGGCCCGGCACTTGTGAGTATAGGAATGTTGTGTTCTGCTCCCTGTGACTGCGAGAAGTATATCCAGTTGTTGGGTATCCTTCGAACTTAGGATCAGTTGTTGGTCTTAAGGGCAAATCACGCTGTGTGGTTGTGCCAGCACATAGTTCTAGCCCTCCGTAGGGGTCTGTGTGTTTCGGTTTTAATTTACTTTGATTCAAACCCCAATTCTTGATATACCCAAATCAATACAAACCAAAGCACAAATCGTGCTGAATCTACCTTGATCAAAGGAATATATCGAATCCTTAGAACGATTCAAATTGATTGATCAAAGCTTCTTACTTAGCTCTCAAAGCTTTGCGGAACCTTTGCCAATGCTACCCCTTGCTATTAAATAAATTTGATAGCAGTGAACTCGCATATTGTGTATTAGATTGGTTGGTTGGAGTGCCCATTAGATTCCTTCCTTTCTCTTTCACACAAAAACGAGGCAAGCTCATTAACGGCAAGCGTGTTCTCTTCCATTTGTTTGCCATCCGTTCTTCTGCCACGGACATATCCTGTATACTTGACAATGCGCTCGAGCAACAGGTCCTTTGCCTTAGCTTGAAACCTCACCCTTGCTGCCGAAGATGCCACGTCTGCCCCTCTAGTGCTGGGCGCCGCCGGTCAGTACAGGACTTCTATCGCATCGGAGTTGGTCTTCAAGATCATTTATCTGCAGCTTTCATTATTAAATGAATTCCAGATATATTCTCAACATTCTTCTCATCGTCTTCTGCCTCAAATGTATGCTCATTCAAATCCAGACGCCAACTTCTATTCCCTCTCGCTAGTGGATGAAACTTTGCTCTATGGCTCCCTATTTAGACTGCTTACAAGCAGCATTTATATTAGCACAGCTTCGCTGGCTTTCAATGCTAACTCTGGTATTGTCAATTTCTCCCTTTCTAAACGGAACGACAAATCTCTAGTATTCGTGCCCCAGCAGTGCCCCGGGATCGCTTCGGACTATAGTCACGGTGTATTGCAACACAAATTCCTTCATTGGATGTTCAAGTCAGTGCTGTACAACGTTACTCAGTGGCGTTGAATATGATATCGATATCATATCAACGTGAAGTAAGTGTGTGGATTTTCTACAAAAAGCCTCGAAAATATCAATGTCCTACACTTTCTAGTAGATGCGTAAGGATTAAAATGCACATGAGCTGACCTGCCAATATCAATCACATCAGCTTTGTGCATCGCACACCATGTTGAGTCGCTGCGTTGTATATTGAATGCCCTCAAGGCTCGCAGGTAGGTTTTGAGGATGTGCTGATAGCTATGTACAGTGGAGATGTGCGATAGAAATTATCAAGCAGCTCGATTCGGCCTCAATGTACGGGTTGCGGAAATATGTTTGAACAAGATTTATTTACCAGCTGGAATTCGAATACAAGAAGAGTACACTAGTACGGGTTCCAAAGCATTGTGTTGAACAACATCAATGGCTCCCTGATACATTTAAATAATGACAAGAGAATACATAAGGATGTACATTATCTCGACCAGAAGTGCGTGCTTGGCCTTTGCAGATGCTGGTGACAAATATCCTAGAGCCTAAACAGCGATGGGAATGAAGTTGAACTGAGTCTTGGCACTGGTTCCTGTAACAAGTACATTCTGCAAAGACAAACACACCGCAAAGCTACGTTAGCTCCATGAGGGATGAGTCCACCATGCATGACTTACATTACTGCCATCGACACCCCAGAAAAGCCGAGTTCCATCGCTGGTCATGACATATCCGGTCCAATAGGTGTTAGAAATACTAGGAGATGAATGAACAGATTAGTCCCATCATTTTGAACACTCCCAGTGGTAAGAACTGCGACCACTCAAAGATGCCACTTACAGATTCGCTCCCGAAATGATCCATTGCTGCGCGATAGTTCCAGCATTAGCGACCACATTGTTTCCCGTAATGGCAGGGACATTCGGTGTCCGAGCTTGAGTAGCAGAGCTTCCAGTCTGGAACGATGTGATCACACCGTCACCAGTAATTTGCCACTAATGTCGAGATCATCAGTGATAATTGAAACAAGAACGGAGAGTCGAAGGTCTACGCCGGAGCCTTGTTTACTTACGACTTGAGAGGTAGAGGTATTGACAGTAATGTTGCCTCCAGCAGAAGCAGGTCCTGCAACCTTCTGGCTGGTATTACTGGTGACCTGAACTTGGTAGAGACCGGGAGGAACAGCGACAGACATGATGGAAATAGAGAGGTTGATTGGGTTGGTGTGAGTGAAAGTTAGTGAGGATAATGAGATGATTCTTGAGAGCAGATTTTCCTCAGTTTTTATAATCCAGACACTCCACCGAATTTGGTATTTTGTAAAGATATGCGAAGCTTGCTCTGACGATGAAAAATTTGACTTATTGGAGCTGAGCAATAAAGTAGACGAGAGGTTGAAATTGTATGCGTGCAAGCTTTCTGTCTTCTTGCTATTCAGAATCATTCCGGATGAAGCATACCACCGAGCCAGATTTAGCGTGAGTACCTAGTTATGGTGTATACACCTACCGCTATTGTGTGTTATCGATGGTAGTGAATGCCAGCCTGAAAGTAATGACTGGTCATTCTGACTCATAACTGAGTTCAGGCGAACTCAGGCTCAACATTTCAAACTTCAACTTTCAACCGTCTAGGCCGCTATATACTTATGAGGACTAAAAAATCGATCTGATTCGCTAAAACCAAATACACTGACAACACTTGTTGAGTCGTCATATGTAGTGAGATCTACTATGCCCCACTCTTATTTCCAAAGGTAAACCCTATTTGTACAACCTTTATCGGAAAATTTGATAAATTTTCCCGGCATAATTCTCTTGTCTCTCCCATAAATCATCAGCATTCCTAGGAACAAGTTGAACATTATGAGAAGGTTGACGAGGTTTCCGACGAAGTAAGACCACTCACTTTGAGTAAAATTGGAGAGAAATTAGCCAGGGGCCAGAATCCACCAACAGTTGAGCTCAAAAAAAATTGTTCGTGAAAGGATCGATTCATATTGACTCTTTTCTCCCAAGCACCATAGCTGCATGCAGCTTGCTCGCTAGAAGCTCCAGGTGTGAGCAGATACAACTGAGAAACAACGAACGGGTAAGATCGAAAAGTTCTTCTGATTTTCTAGATGCATGGCTAACATGACCGACAATATTTCATGCTATTCATGAGCGTGCCGTGTAATCTTGATAGTGGCCAGTCGCCCGAGGGGTGATCTCCTTTACTATGAAATATTATTCATTGTCACGCAAGAATGAAGAATGAAGACAGATGATGCACCACACATATTAAACTGTACAGGCGCTTGTGCAGGATCTACCTAGTTCCGCTTCCCAAGTCTGGGAGAGAGTTGACTCCAGAATAAGAATAAGTTACAAGGTGCTAGGTCCCGAGGGTATTTCCTGTTCAGTCGCCTTCTTTGCAACGCAATGAAGATTGTTTTGTCAACTAACCGTATGATTCGATTCGTATGGTAACACTTTTCGCCATCTTCTGACAGGTCGCCAATAAGAAGGAAACCAGTGCCACAACCTTTGACGCTTTCTTGACATTTTTGGGGCTCTTTGCGAAACGCTCAATGATTTTGAGGTGTTCATTCATTTTGGCTAGCTTTCACCCAAATGTGGATAGTCGCCATCGTAGGAGATTTTGAACGCCGCGGATACATACCTAGAGCCTGATGGAGCATAAGCCAAAGAAAAGTCGTGGGTATAGCTCTATAAAGATGTCAGCATTTCCAAGCTTGTTCTGATCCGGACATTGAGGTTCGCCAGCACGTCTAGCATATGTGCGGCATGTTCCTACTAGACAGAATATTGCGAACTCACGATGGTATAGACAATAGTATGTGGAGATGTCAGCAAATTTGCGACACCAAAAGAACGGATCTGAGGGCCATTATCGCGTCAGAGTATCCCCCATTCTACAAGCTGCGCTTTGCTAATATTTGCCCCAGAGCCATGGGGCATGAGCTATTGGTCGGGAACGGGCGCTAATTGGATACCTTGCCACGAAATCAATGCAGATATGAATAATGATGAGGGCGTCTTGAGCGAGTGGTGACCAGTTGTTCAGGGCTAAGGTTAAAGGTCGAAAATTTACATCCCCGAGTTCATCAGGAGGTGGAGCGAAACCTTGTACATTTGCAAAGTAAGCAGCAAGAATTGCCACAGATCAGAGATTCGAGAACAATGCCGAACAATGCCAGCCCAGGCGCTAAACCACAATTTGAAATTCCCGGCTGCGAAAATCTCAAGTTTCTCAACTTCCAAATCCCCGAAAATCGAAATATGGATCCTGCCTTACATCCAGCAATAAATCTCCGTCCAACATCTTCACGGCCTATCTCAGCGAAAAATGTCGCAATACGTCTAGGAAACTTCGTCGAAGATTTCCAAGCTAGAACCACCGCTGCCCAGGGTGGCAACACTGCTGTGACAGTACAGTTGCAGAAATTAAAGGACGCGATGGAAGAAGAGTTGGAGAGCAAGAAATAGAGGTGAGTACTTAACGACTACTGCGTGGGCACCGCTTAATAAATGTGTTGAATCTCGTCTTTAGATCCGTACTGGAATGTTGTTTTACGTCTACATTTGCTTTTCGTTCACTACCTTTTGGCCTGAGTACTTTTTGACATTGATTTGGCTGTCCTTCTATTCGAGCCAACAACCGAAGAAATACTGTCCCCATACCGGACTATCCAAATGGAATTTCGCGGCACGGATATCACTTTCGGGCTTCTTTCTGTGGAACAACGATAGTAATTGGTTTCGCAGTGGCCTCGATTTGCCTGCGGCGATCGTCCTCCGTCATAACACAGCAGTTAGTATCTCTTGGCACACTTTCACGGAGCCAGAAAGCCGCTAGAGCCAGTGTGGGTAAAATGACAGCGGATATACAGTATAATACAGTGTTAGATTCCCTTTATAAGCGGGGTTTGCAGATCTTCCATTTTTCAGCTTAGCTTTGGGTTGCAGCTTTCCTCTCTTGCTACTTTTCTCGACTTAGCTATCGACAAACATGTTCGCATCTGTTCGTTTACTTGCCGTGATGTTGGCATCCACGAGTTTTGTTGCCACAACTCCCGTACAAATCTCAGCTCGTTCGAGCGTGACGACTTTGGCTAACAACTTCACCCTCGCTGCCTTGAACAATACGCTTCCGAACGCGAATTCTACGGGTGCACCTCTTGTATTGGGATCTGCCGGTGAGTAGGTCCTTGCCCGCAATCGTTTTCGCTCATAAAATTGATTCTAGGTGCAATTGACGGAGAGTCTTTCCATGTCAGCTCAGTATGTAACTGTCGAAGCAAGCATCATATACAAGTCTGATAACCTCTTTTATAGACATACGCCTCTTATCCGTATAATGATTTTCCCTCTCTTGGCCTCGTGGGTGGTGAGCTTCGCGCCTTTTACCCCGATGGTACCTGGGAGACAAATGCCAGTGCCCCACTTTCCGGTGATACATTAGATTGGGGCACTAGCAGCTTCTATAGCACACCTGCTTCGACGGCTTTCTCCGCTGTGTCCGATGGAACTTTTCCCATCCTCGCGGTCAATGAGATTGCGGACTTGTGGTATCTGTGCCCTAGCGATGCGCCTCGTGTTCCACAAAACTCGTTATACTTCAACACCACAACCATTCCCTCGCAATCTGGAGTTTCGGCCGCCAGTCCTGTTGTATGTTATTCAGTGACGCTCAACATGGTGCCGGTGTAAAGTGGGCGCAGAGTGGGCGCATGTTTTGGAACCAGGCGTTCAGAATCAGTGCACCATGTTTCCAAGTGGTACCGGTACAGATGCATGATGTGTCATCAGAACGAGCTCCGCGCATGGCCTACTACGTTCGGCTCGCGTTTTGAATGTTATGTACCTCACCATACTTCCAGTGCATTCCGCTATCTTAAAAACGTTGTTCTCAATTCAATTTGACGACGAAATATACGTCGATCTGCGTCTTCTCTTACTAGGGTATAAATATGAAGCAAAGCAATTCACTGTTTATGCAAAGAAATGGTAAGTCGTTCTATTCGGCGTACTGAAATTATTTCTTTGATCTGTTTTCTTCCTAACCAATGAGCATGCGCTGCATCATCTTTTCGCTCACCGGCAATTCTCCTCGTATATGTATTCCAGACAAAAGGATCATTGTCAAAGACCTTTCGGGCCAGGAGCACTTGATTATAATGTCCAGTTGACATGATACAGCCTTGTGAATCACTCCTTCAAAACTCCTTTGTGGTCGACTTCGTTTCAATTCTTACAGCGAAGACAAACATGTCAAGGATCACCTGGGAACCGTTCCGATCAAAAATAGTTGTGGATCTGTGGTTCCCTCTTTCAATTTGACGTATTCCCGGGTCTCCTCTGATTTCCTAACAAGACTGGTTCATCTGAAGTAGGGGCTGGTATACTCCTACTTAATTACAATTGTTCATAGTATATTGTGAAATTCCGCATTCTGTTCGCCAATTATTCTTCACTACACCCTATGTAGGTACCGAGGGGAGAATAAGAAACTACAATGTCATTCAATAATATCAACGTGATATTCTACGTGAACTCTGGGTACTGGTGGCAATGACTTTTCTGCCTTTGCACCAGAAATTTGTGGTCCATCGTGTTTTCTCCAGAAAAGGCAGACATCAAGTAGATCCTAAACGTGCACTTGTTACAAGATTCACAACTGTGATCACTTTACCTACCTTGTGACTCCCGAAAACGACAACTGCAGCAACAGGCACTGTTCATTGTGTAAAGATATTGAAAATTAACGGAAAGTTTTTTTTTGGGAAACTTACTCATTGACAAAATGATATCCAGCTCCACTAAGCCCTTGTTTGAACTACGTGCTCCAATGAATGCGATTAAGAAGAAAAGTAAACCAACTCTGTGAAAGAGATGAAGGGAAGGCATTGCTTCGAAGATCAAAGTACTTACATTACACTCGCAAGACCGAAAAGGGTGAAGGCTGAAACTCGCACAAACATCGATGTATAGTTTCCTTTCTGCAAAAATGTCCAGTGCTTGCGGAAGGACAAGTATATAAGCACTATAAAAAATTGTGAGTGGTCCCTAACGACTTGTGTCAAAATCAGAAGAACAAACTACTCACGGTTCAAAACAAGCATTGGTACTGTAAGAATAACGACGAGGGCCGCAGTGATCCGGCCACTGTTGGAATAGTAAATTGGGATCATAAGATAGTATTAAAAATAATGCACGGTATGTGGTTCTCCAAGCTACAATACGAGACTGCGGAAAATTTGGCATTCGGAGTGGAAAGGCTTAACTGTGGTTGCCAACATGAGTACTTTTCAGTGTGGGTAAGGGCTTAACTTTTACACTCAATGACTCGATAATCAAAGCAGTGAAGATCACATAAGGTGTGATCATAAGCTAGATGACAGCAAGTCAAAAGATCAGAAGCCAGAGATAGTTTCAAGTACTTGCCACTATGCGCCAATATTGTTTTCCTCTCACAGATCTTCCAGTGAGCGATGTTTGAATATTGATGTAGAGCTTAAGCAGAAATTTGTCACTAAATAGATACGTGATCAAAGAGCCAACTCACTTGAATAACCATTGCCAGCGAACAAGCAGCAGAACTATTGTATATCATCAACGATTTCCACATACGAGTACAGGAAACACTCACAATGGAGAAGCGGCATAAGTGAGGGACGACTGTGCTATGCACAAAGAGAGCTCTGGATCACCATCATAGGCATGACCGTCAAAGAAAAGAAGAAGGTATGATGCACAAAACACTGTCCAGCTTATAAAAAAGTTATACCAAGTAGCCTGACGGGGTACAGAAGAAAACAGAGCTGTGACTAGGACGAATATGGAACCAATGAGACCGAGTAACTGCAGGGCATTGAAGGCCTTCAATTCGGGACCAAATGACACTACAACTGAAAACTCTGTCAGTGAAAGACGATTGGACAGATGACTTCTATGAAGGATTCGGTCACCTTCACTGGATGGATCAACATCAGCTAATGCTTGGACCATATTCAGACCCAGATTGTCTGCTTTCCAGGATGAATGAATGTAAAAAAGGTGGTCAAGTCGAATACCTGTCGTTGCACTTTTATGAGTTTGCTGGAATGGCTTGATGAAATCTTGGGCCTGTGTTTCAGGACTTCGTCGCAATCATCAACCATCGATCCATCTCGGAGTCCATACATAAGGACACTGAGAATGCTGCCACGAAATTGAATCTAGTTCTAGTCTGCACGAAAGAACATTTCAGTTGAGATTTGCAGGTGGTTGCTGAGTGTCGCCCATCTCTAGTGACGATACCTTACTGTGCGACAAAATCGAATTCAAATCGACGGAAGAGAAACAGCACTATAGTAAGTTATAGGAGATATCATGATGAACCTATGCAAAGATCAAACGGAGCTTACTGTGGGATGTAAAGTTGGCCCACGTTTCTCACCGCCTCACCTGTCGCTGGTGTGATGATCATTGCATGTTGCCTTGTGCTGATATCCGTCCTTGTTCTTAAACGGCCAACAAGGTGTTCTGTAAGGTCGATTATAATTAATGGCACTGCCATCAACGATTCAACAACTTCCGAATCTTCGATGTAGGCGCCATCACTGTCAGTCGAAGCACGGTCGCAATGCGGTCTTTCCGGTCACGGCACTGGCTATGCGCTTACCTGGCTCAAAAGTTCAGTGATCCCTATTGGAGCGAAAATTACTGCTCTCTCCGAAAATGTTAATTGCTCAGGCTTGTCAGACTATCTTTCGTTGGCCCGCGAATTCGTTGTTAAGTGAAGAGAAAGAAGATAACAGCTGTCTTTCGAATGGATCAGTACGCTCTCGCTGGGTCTATACGTGGTATCTTACCCACAAACTGCTTTAGCCATGGCGTATGCCTTATCCCCATCACACGGCAATGAAAACTTTCATTTACTCGTTTACTTGGGTGGGTCACTTTCATGTGTAGGCTTCCTGATCTTAAGCACACCTTCTAGGAAGATCCTGAAGTTGATATACAGCACCTTGATCTTGCTTCGTCGGATTCAGTCTTCGCAATTACCTCTGCCGGAGACAACCCATTACACTATGCCATCGCTTCTTCACCTCAAAATGTGAGCACAAACGCTTTGTCATCTCTCTTGTGGTACATTTGACTAAGAACTACAGATGCATTGTGTTGATGTGAACCCTTGGTGAGTAGGTTGTTCCATATCAGATTGCCATGTTGACAAACTGTACACCTTAGTCAAGGTCACCTCCTGGAGCTCAAATTGGCTGCAATATCATGTCTCGAATATTCCGACTTCTTTGCTCTGTTTGGCCGTGGATACCATCCTCGCTTTCATAATCTCTTAGAAACTAAACTGCGACATCGTTTGTCCCTTGGTGCTTATGAATTCTGGAAGCGCAACGTCTCTTTATTTTCCTCATCATCTTTTTACGACTTTGGTTATAGTGGGCGAGCTTTGCGTTTCGTCCGATTCTTATTTAAGCTTGCCGGGGTTAGAGATGATGTCGAACGTTTGTGTAACTGTGAATCATTGGAGGCGCAGGTTAGCCTATGGCAATCGAACCTACGTTTGGTTTGGTTGAACCCTCTCGTTGTGGCGGTACTGCGCAATCCTGCATTCTGCTGGAATGCACTGGGTGTTCCATTGAACCAGAGGAAAATGCTATTAGACGAAGGTGCGGTGTCTGGTTTATAATGATTCAATGGATTCTCAGCCTCGTCGCAGGTGGCGTGTACCAATATGTTTGCGACACTTTGGATCCGGTCCTTTCAACATATTTACTCAAAACACAAAACTACTTCTATTTGCTTGTGCGTGATTCGCATGTTGAATTTGTTTCCCTATTCAAGGATCTCTACAGGCTCTTCTTGGTCACTATACTCCGGAATGCTGTCCCGCCTATCTTACTCGTGACGGATTCGAAAAACTGAGAGCCGATAATTGTCAACGTCTCAATGCCTTCCATTTACACACGGAATCCATCCTTGAGTGAATATACTTTCGTGTTCACATCCTTCCTCTAAATCTTAAAACCCATAGCACTCTTCGTGGTTTGTCTTCGTCTTCACTAACTCGTGCGCTGGTCATGGATCATATGGATTGGTACGATCTCGACTCGAGTGAGGTTAGGGACGAAGCTGTTGAGCTTTCCAGAGTGCTCGCTTCGGGTGGTCTTGTATTTTGGCGATCTGCCTCTCGGAATCCTTGGTACAATCAAGTGTTTGCTGAGAATGGCTTCATGGTCGAGTCTATCAATGTTCGACAGCATGGTATGGCTGTTGCCCTCGATCGAGTCAACATGTGAGTTCAATTCTCTATTACCTGGATTTGAGTTTGACCTGTTGTAGGTATGCGTCATTCTGGAGGGCGCAAAAGATGAAATAGTGTGCATCGCAGTGTCCAGAGGATCGATAGTCTTTTGCATTATATCCAAGCAGGAAGGGACCAGAGATCGCAATAGATACCCCGAAACTGCTCGAAGACGTTATGTCGCGGCCTGGGTGTACCCTGCCGTCGAGGACTAGTAGATGTAAAGAAATTCTCGATTGTGGATATCTTTTGGATTGACTTGCACATGTATACTTCCAGGGAAACGACGTACGAATGGACACCGTCAAAGTTTCCACTTCCGATCTACGTATATAGGTGAGTTTGAGCACCAAGACCGGGTCTTAGTACTACGACTCCGGACCTTTATCAACAACTTGAACTTCGCTTTCGCTGCTCTTCATAATAGTCTTCCGTGTGTATTGGCTTCCAGTGGCTCCCCCGCTCCCTTGAGCTTGATCACGAGCGGTAAATCTGCGTCAGCAGCCTCCTCCTCTGTGTTCGATGGCACTGCAATGAGCTTTTTTACTCTTGCGGCAAAGGGGGTCGTAAGTTTATGGTATTTGTGTCCCAGCACAGCGATCCTTCCCAATGCAAAGTGTCTGGTGCGAGTCTTATCGAATCCTCCTCACGGTGCCGGTATAGAAACTAAGGTGTGACTTCTACATACTGATGAGTGCTTAGACTAAATCTTGCTCTGCCAACACATCAAAAAAGATGACGGTCGCGCTCTTTTGTTGGTAGGTCCGGCGGTTCGACCAATCGATGCTCACCCCGAAGGACTATTTACAAAGTTTGATCATTATTCCGTACCACTCGTAATAATACAACTTGAATTTGTTTGACCAGAAAGCACGCTTGAGAAAACAATCAGATCCTGAGCCCTACATTGATGTGGACAGCCTTGACTTGGGTATATCTGCGCAACCCAACAGTGATTATAAGTACTGCTGACCCTTAAGTATGCAATACTGCACTCACGTATCAATTGCATATGCACCCAGTTCGCGGCCATATCCAGATTGTTTGTAGCCACCGAACGGAACGTTGTATTCTGTAGTCACATTACAATTGACCTGGAAGGAATTACGGTCATGATCCAAAACCGAACTTCACAAAACGCGTATAATCACCCATGCCATTCCAGCCTCTAGCGCATTAGATACTCTGATTGCCCTGCTAACATTTTCCGTGAACACGGCGCAGGCTAATCCGTAGTTGCTATCGTTCGCCATTTCGATGACCTCTATATTATGCGATGAACATAAGAATGGATATCTCGAGGATCCCAAGTCATGTCACTAACCATCCTCCGTCTTGAACTTCACCACCGCTGCTACGGGACCAAAAACTTCTTCTTGAACAATTTTCATGTCGGGAGTGCAATCGGTGAATATGGTTGGTTTGACAAAGAAGCCTTCGGTAAGAGAGTGACGTTCACCGCCAATGAACGCGGTCGCCCCTTCTGCCTTGGCAGCATCGATGTAGCCCATAACCCGCTAAAGACACCCAGTGAGTCATGGAAGCCTAAATTATGTACATGCAGCACATACATCGAACTGAGTTTGAGACACTACTGGCCCGTGGATGGTGCCTTCTGCAAACGGGTCACCAGTTTTCGTGTTGACTCCAGCTGCAGCTTCACTAAAGGCCTTGATGAACGCATCGTATATTCCCTCTTGTACAAAGATTCGTGAACCAGCGGTGCAGACTTGGCCTAACGGGGATTAAGAAACTACCAAAGCAAACGGGATGGAGTGAATTCAAACGAACCCGAGTTAGAGCTGTGAGTATCAAGTCAATGATAGGACGTGAATGCAGCGCCGACTATGAGGAGACTAACAAGATTCCAATTGCTGCCCACTTCACTGCCTGTTCCAAATCCGCATCATCGAAAATGATGTTGGGACTCTTCCCGCCCAGTTCCAGTGTGACAACTTTGAGATTAGATTTGGCAGACGCTTCTTGGATTTTACGGCCTGTCAGTGTGCTTCCGGTGAACGCTATCTTCCTTATATCAGGATGCAATGACATTGCGGCACCAGCCGTTGCTCCTAGAGGGACAGTCAGATTGACTCCGAGAACGCACATGAGTGAAATGCAACTCGCCGTATCCGGGAATGATGTTTACGACACCTATGAACATTGCTTAGCATATCGTTGGATCAATATGGTGGTAGACCGCACCAGGAGGGAAACCAGCTTCTTGTACCAAGCCAGCGAGTTTCAGGGCGGTAAGGGGCGTTATTTCGGATGGCTATAATTCGTAGGAAGCTCACGAGCTTGACCAGGGAAATGAAGTTGGAAACTTACTTTCAAAACCACTACATTTCCGGTGGCCAAAGCAGGTCCTATTTTCCAGGACACCATAGTCTGATAAACTCTCGATATTGCATTCAAAAGGAGTTGAGGGGGTGGCTTCTTACCAAAGGATAGTTCCATGGGATAATTTGACCCTACGTCGGGTGTATGAGCCTTTGACAAAGTGGGAGTGGGTTTTTGGACTTACAACCACCCCGTAAGGCTCATGTCGGGTGTATGCTAGTTTCTGCTCGTTGGTCTTGGAAAAATGTCAATCGATGGCGAATCGAACAGTATACAACCAGAGGGCAAACCTCAATGGTCTTCCCATGAACTTTGTCGGCCCAGCCAGCATAATACTTTAGGGTTTGCAGCGTGAGTTTCATATCGAATCCTTTGGACTCTGACCATGGTTTCCCTACGTCATGTTTTAACACAGGCCACGATGAAAAGAGTTTAAATCACGACATACCGACATTCAAACACTCAAGAGCAGCAAATTCATCAATGTTGGCTTCCAAAAGGGTGGCAAGCTTCATCAGGAGCTCACCCCTCTGGGCACCAGAAACCTTGAGACCCCAGCTAGTTTTGTACGCCTACGGACAGACCGAGATGGTATTAAGAAGTATGTGATTGGCAGGGACTACTCACCTTCTTCGCCGCTTCAACAGCAATGTCAACATCCTTTGAGCTTGCCGCGGCTACCTTTGTGAGTAATTTTCCGGTAGCTAAGACGTCGATGAGATATCAACAAGAAAGATACAGTAGATAATGGAGACATACATGGGTTAATGACACTGATGATTAGATGGAACATTCAGTTATGAATGTAAAAGGGCTATGGGAGTATCCTTACTCGATAGTTCCACCCTCTACAGCGTCAACAAACTTTCCATTAATGAAAAGACCAGTATTACACGAAACGCTTCCTTTGTAAACTGGTGTGTCCAACTCGACTTTGAATATTTCAGGCATATTTGCGAAATTCTACGGTGGTGCTGGTTGTGGGTGAAGGATGGACAATATTCAGATGTTTGACGCCAAGCACCACTGGTTTTAAATCGCTCGTAACTTTGAGTATAATGACTGATTACAAAACGAAGTCATTGCCAGGTGATCATTTCAAATGTAGATTTTCAGAAGGAAGTAGTCGAACTCACTGTATGTGGGTGGATCGTCCCACAAGGAAAACGAAATCATGCACTTTGGGCGGCCCGAGGATGGTAAGGAATGGTGATAGTCAATGGATCGCCGAAGGTGAAGGACGTGTTAAGTCCGTCGAAACTTACGCGCCTCAACGTAGTTAAAATTTTGAAAATGTCAGGAAGAGTAGGAGCTAAGACTCCTATTCTGCGCTCTAAGACTAACGAGCCCCGATAGCGTAGCATTTAGTGAAAATTGTCAATGGTCAACACGAATATTTGTCTAAAGAATTGCAGAAGGCGGCAAGGTCATTGGACCAGCTTTTACTCACGAGTTAGACTTTGAGAACAACCACATAGAATAGATTCTCAGTAAGTACATCCGACAAGTACCCAACAGCGAACTACAATCCTACCATCCTCGGAGGATATGAGTAGGAAGTAGTCGCAACCGAAGCACACCTGTGATGATTATTGAGAAGAGTTTCAAACGTTATCCAAAATGACGAAAATAACATGAATCACCTGGATGCCGAATGCTAAAATACATCGCGAATCCCTGATGACTTGATAACCCTATCATGAATCAACCGCTTTGGGTCTGTCCGCACCCTTCAAACTTTCTTGTACAAGCTCAGAAAACTCTTCCCTAAGTATAGTCTCTCTCCTCTCCCGCTCTTCCTTTTGCAACTTCAAAATACCTCTCTTCTCTTCAGCACTGATGACCTGATTTTCTTTCCTGATACGGACGGCGTTCATCCTGCGATGTCGACTACCGCTCATCACGTAACCCACGTCCTCGTACTGGGCAATCTCGTCAGAGGTCAAACCAATTTCACCACGACGAGGGATTCGTGATTCGGTTCCGTCTTGTAAGAAGGCGGCCATGGCGCTACCTTCACCGCGAAGTAGAGCTCCACCATACGACCGTTCGTCAATGCGCTTGATATTCGGTCTGACCGCTGGTTGAGGACCGACGGTATCATCGTCATCGTCTGAGCCAACGTCACGATTGATGGACGTCTGAAGAGCACGCTCCGAGACTGGAAGCACAGGAGGAAGCATGGCTCCAGACCCAGAATCTTTGACGACCCATTCATCGTCATGGTCGCTGGGCAATGGACTACGTGTTCGCTTGCGGGGTGGGGATTTACTTTTGCTGTAACTTTTCTTCCTAGATCGATGTTCTTCCTCCTCGTCAGACCGTCGTCGACTTCGAGATCGTTTCCTTTTCTTCTCTCGTTTTTCCTCTTTTCTCTGTTCCTTCCGCTTCTTGCGTTCGTTCCTTTCCCTCTTGCGACGTTCCTCTTCTTCAGAATCAGTGTCAGACGATATTGAGAGTCGTCGTTTAGATCTTTTGTGGCTCCGTTTGGGTGACCTGTGATCAGAAGTCGTGAATTGGACGAACGCGAGTATGAGGATGCAGAAGCATACAGTTCTCGAGTAGGAGCCTTCGGAGATGGCGGCCATATGTTGACAGTCATATTTTCACGCTGTAATCGGCGGCTAAGAAAATTATGAATAGATTTGAATATGAAGAGAACGATTAACAAAGGAATACCTTTCGAAGAAATCTGCGCTTCCGCTGCTTCGTGAAGGTACATAACCGCTATGCGGAGGTGGGCCACGGTCCAAACCCCGGTCCTTTCTGTCAGGGTACATGTTTTCACCCTGCTGCTTATGGGGAGGATCATCTCTGGTAGGAGATAGTCGTCTGTAGTCCTCATACTTTGGACTAGCCCTCCTATTCTCTCCTCTATCTCTATTTCTTCCATGACTTCGGCCACGGTCATAGGCATCTTCACGACTAGAGTGCCGACTTGGTCCTTTGTCCCGCCCATTGTCGTCCTCTCTTTCCCTATCGTGTTTGTCGTGTTTCCGAGAGTTACTATCCTCAGCCCTTGAACTTCTTCTGGGAGAAGGACTGCGGCGAGAGGGTCGCGGAGAAGGGGACCTTTTGCGAGTAGAAGAATCCGGAGGGACAAGACCCAAGCGAGAAGGGTGCACCATAGCCATAGTTAACGAAAAAAGCTCGATAAACTCAGTGGACGTGGTGCGAAGCTAAAGTAGGCCGATTAGCCGCACTGCCACAATGACAAAATTTATGCGGGGTACACCAGGGTACAACATGGTAGTACAACTCAACACAATCCAGTGTATAAATAAAGGGTTATTCGTGTATTCATGATGGTATAATGCAGTGTATGTTGGATATTCTGTTACAATAATGGCACAATTGCTTTTAGTTTCGATACACCTTAGGATATAGTCCATGCCGCCACAAGTTCGCCCACCAGAGAGATTCATAAATCAAGTCCAATCGCAACACCCCAAGGCTGAAAGCCTCTGGAATAATACGTACGTTTCATGGAAGGGCCATCTTGTCTTCCTTCATCAGTCTCCGACGAGCCATCCATTTCTGCAGGTATGCCCGAGCCCGATCCTCAAACACTGAGCAACCCTCAAATAGATCCTTTGGCAAAAGATCTTTCCGCTGATCCCAAGGCTTTATATCGACAGTTTCGCATCGATCCAAGCAGACGATAATCAAACCGAAACTGTACGCGTCCGCCAGCCGTGCATCTTGACACTCTCCCCGAAGGATCTCTGGTGCACAGAATGGACGAGTACCAGGATGGATCTGTTCAGTTTTGCTCGGCGGAAGGGGAGAAAAGATCGATGTCCGTTTTGCAAGTGCAGTAAAAGGATCTATAGGCTCTGCTTCTGGATTCGCGTATACTGAATCTGCAGATACAGAGCGGCCAAAATCTAAAAGTTTTATAGTATCGGACGAATTGGTAACCTGAATGTTGAGCAACGATAGATCACCATGGCTGAGCCCATATGAATGCAAATGCGTAAGGCCATCCAAGAGTTGATTGTGATAGTCAATTTTTTTCGAGATGGTCAGCTCAGGTCTGACAGAAATGACATCGAAGAGCGTGCGTCCGTCGATGTATTCAAGTACCATGCCTACATTCTCGAGTGAGCCAAGAAAAGCGCATATGTTGCGATGCGTTTGGACAGTCGTATAGACTCTGAGCTCGGCTAAAAACTGCACGGTTACATCAGACGCATTTGACTGCATTTCGTCGTTGATCTCCATCTGCACCACATCAGGCTTTTTCACAATGCATTTGAAGAGTTCAGAAGCAGATCCATTCGCACATGGCGCAAGGGTTAGTGTAGGGTTACCGGATGGCGCAGAGTACGGAGTGGGAGTAGGAAAAGAGAATATGGCAGTTGGATGGCGAGGGATTTTGTAATTCATCGGAGGCATGGTAGGGGTAGGAGTAGAAGGCGTTCTCGTATGTTCTCCTTGGATCTCATGTTTGATGTAGTCATTATAGTGAAACGGATCCACGACCGTGTCTGCAGAGGAGGTAGGCTGTTTACTCTCGTTTTCTTCATCCATTTCGACTATCAAAAGTTGGAATTACTCAACAAAACAGATAAATTATGAGATCAAAAACGCACCCATCCACCAGTTCTTTTTGGACGTCAGCGTAACACGCTTAACGTGCATCATGGAGGGAGGAGGAGGTCGGACAAATCCATCTGGTGCAGAAAGAGAGTTTCCAGGAGGAGATGAAGGCCAAGAATTCTGCATGTAAAAATCCAGCGTGAAAAGGGTGTGGAGAAACTTGGGGATTCAAGCGATCTGATCTTACCACGAAAAGATAAGATAAGATAAGACGTAACTCATGTCCGGACAATCGGACATAATTTACTCGAGTTCAAGATCATTTGATGGGAGTATCTCTCAGCTTCCTTTGGTTCTCCCATCTTCCTGTCTTCTCGCTCCTTCCCATTGCGCCCTCTCCCTTCTTTCGCTATGGTGAACTTTGCTGACCGCCTCAACGCTCAAGTAAACATCATCTCGATCTGCAAGTCGCTACTCCTCATCTCGAATTTTGCAATAGGTTGCCTTTTCCCCTATTGGGAGATGGTTTAGACTGGAGGGTTCTGGGCACCCCAAAGAGCGCATAGGATCTCGGTTTGTAGTAAGTAAACTTCATTCTACCTCCGTGATTCAGCTAAGCTTTTGCAGACTGAAATTAGGGCTGGCCTTACTACATGGGTACGTACGGAAAGTCAACTACTCAGGGAGAACATCACACTCAGGATATGATATTCGCAGGCGGCGATGGCCTATATAGTCCGTACATTGTTCTCCTCCTTATCGCAAGGTTCATTGAAATCCATTCCGATAGATTTCAGTCAACGCTTCTATCGTCTCGGATTCAGGAGGAACATGTGTTTGCACGAGTGCGACTGACCCTTCCTGCACTAATGATACCACCTACTTGGCATGTGTGAACGATGTTCGCAACGACCTCATCATTTCGACAGCCGCCATGGCCGCCTTATCTTCAGTCTTGATGGGCCTGTTCGCCAATCTGCCAGTTGGTATGGCCCCTGGTCTTGGACTCAATGCCTATGCACGTTCATCAACAGTTTTTCCCAAGCTGCATCTCATGATTTTTTCAGTTTGCTTACTCGATTGTGGGCTTTCATGGAACTGGAATGGTCACATATCAAGAAGCTCTTGCCGCTGTTTTCCTGGAAGGGTACGTCACTGGCATTTTAACTGTAACCGTTCACACCTCAAATGATTGCGTTAGTTGGATCTTCCTTGCCCTTTCCCTCCTCGGTCTTCGTCAATGGCTAGTCCGAATCATCCCCGAGTCATTGGTTTTGGCTGTTGGTGCTGGTATTGGTCTTTTAATAGCGTGAGTGTTGTCCATCTCTTCTGCCGAACAACATTTCAATTTATATCTTAGTTTTATTGGCCTGTGTGAGCTTTCCAACGATTTACTACTTACATGTGGCGCCCGATCCTGAATCCCTCCTAGCGCCCTCTGGTCTCGGTGTTATCGGTGGTGATACAACCAATTTTGTCGGTCTAGGGGGTTGCACAGCCGACAACTACATCGCTAACCTGCCATACTACTGTGAGCATGGACAGCTCCGTAATCCAACGATGTGGCTTGGTATATTCCTCGGAGGGTGAGATTGAATGTATAAATTACTAAACGCTGAATCGAAACCGTAAATTCATACAGCATTCTCACCGTCCTTCTCATGCTCTATCGAGTACGGGGGGCTATCTTGATTGGCATCTTCTTAGTGTCAATCATTTCCTGGCCCAGACCGACGGCCGTCACTTATTTCCCTCATACTGACGCTGGCGATGCACTCTTCGATTTCTTCAAACAGGTTGTAACATTCCACCCTCTTCACAAAGTAGGCAATGTCATCGATGTGAGAAAGCTTACTCGGTATCTCTGGACCAACCGTTGATGCATTCTTCAGTACAATTATAGTAATCCGAGAGTCTGGTATGCATTAGTAACATTCTTATATGTCGACATCCTGGGTAGGTTGCCTCACCTACTCCACACTCGCACAAAGTAACTTGCGTTTCAGATACAACTGGGTAACCTCTAGCCTTTTTCTACTTCGCGATCTGCTTACCGTAAAATTTTCCCCCGATAGTACACTTTATTCCATGGCAAAATTCGCTGGTCTACGAGACCCGGTCACTCTAGACTTCGAAGGTTCCACTGCCGCCTATTGCGTTGATGCATTCAGTATCAGCATGGGTGCGCTCGTCGGCACTAGCCCTGTCACTGCCTTCATCGAGAGCGCGACTGGTATCAGTGGTGCGTTCCTACCTATTCAATTGTTCTGCTCATAGCTCATTCCCCCAACAGAAGGTGGCAAGACTGGTATCACAGCAATTGTAGTCGGCCTAGCATTCTTTGTTTCCATCTTCTTCGCTCCGATCTTCGCGTCGATACCAGGGTGGGCAACTGGAGGTGCTTTGATAATTGTCGGTTCTCTCATGATCAGAAAGTGAGTTCAAACTCCGAACCGTGGCGTATCAAATGCTCAATCCGAACTCTGAAACAATTCAGTGTTCGAGAAATCAACTGGGACTATATCGGAGACGCTGTCCCAGCTTTCATTACTCTTATCATCATTCCTTTGTCATATAAGTAAGCTTCAGTCTCACTCCATCGACTTGCGCGACTCTCACATTCGGGTGATAGCATTGCTTACGGTCTCATTGCCGGTATCCTATCCTATGTCGCCATCAACTTCATTCCTTGGGCAATTCGCAAGTTAACCCACGACCGGATTGTTCCCCCCAACTACGACGCGTCAGAAGAATGGACGATACCCCCCGGTAGTATTTTCCCCCTCTGGTTGTAAGTCCTTCTCACACCCTCTTCATTTTGAGCCACCGGCGGCTCACTCAGTCCCATATAGACTCAAAGCAACTGGTCGAGCCCCACCAACAGAGGAAGGCCTTGTACTTGAAGAACGATATGTTCCTCGCCATGCTTCTATTGATACCGCTTCACAGGACCACGTAAATGGTGGAAGAAGCATCAGTACACTCGAGAAACATCCCGATGCAATCTAAAATGCATTTCTTTGTATTATCTATCTCTTATTTCACTGTTGCAGTAATTCTTTTTTTTTTGTTTTCTTGAATCTTGGAGTCGTTAATATTGTTCTTCTAAACTTGTAGTTCATCTGTTGCAAAATCTATCAGTACGTATGTAGCTGTACGAATTATATCCCACTATTTAGAATGCGATACAAAAACGCGAACAGTATTCCGGTCGCTGCTTGCCTTTTACCTGGAATCGAGGGAGGGATCATGGAACTTTGTAAATTAGATACAGTAAGTTCATCCCACTCTCGTGGTGAGCACCCAAAATGATGTAGACAAAGGTACTTGTGCTGAGCATCGAGGTATGGGAGGGCCGCGCACAGAAAGCGCTAAAATTTTTTGGGAAAGCGGGAGTGCTTTTTTTCGAGTGGGGTGGCAAATGACCAGACGATTGTTGGTGAGGGAGGTAGAGTTTACCAGTGCGGAGATGTCAGTGGAAAGGCTGGATGAAGGTACAACAAGCAGGTGGTCATTCAGAGGGAGACGAGATGTATGAAATCACTTTCACTTGACACCTTTGCAACTTTCCAAAATGTCACATCCGAAGCTGCTGGATTGAGTGTAGGCGACAATAAGTATCGGTGCAGCATAGTTATTAATGGCAAAGACACATGACACTCGCACTAACTTGTAGCTGAACGCATATCCGTTTGTCAACTTCGGTCAGCACATTACTGTCAGTCTCGCTTTGACTTTCAACGAGGAGGAAAGCTGTTGATTACTGCATGAAAGCGGGTCTCCAGTTGGGGAGACATAGTACCGTGTTGTTCAGACGGGGAAAACACAGTGGATTTAAAAGAACGGCGGTACATATACACAAAAACGACAGCCAGAAAATTTAGAGACAAAACTATAGGAATAAAAACTCAAGATTTCGAAGTACACGCATCGACGGGAATCAGGTGTTTGTCCCAGGTTGGTCCTTTTTTATGATACGCAAGGGCAATATTGGCTTGAAAGCCGGTATACCAACAAGAAAATTCTTCACTGAACGTGAACCGCTGTTTTCTTTGGAAGCTACAGTGGAAATGGTGCTGGAAGAGTTTCGACTTTGGAAAGAGGAAAGTGACTTCTTGGACGAGGACCCGGTCATTCTGGACATTTGGGAGAGACGATTAGGGATTTTGAAGAATGGAAGGCGGGATTTCTTCATCAGAGGTTCACCTTCCTGGGAGACATCGTTGACGGGAGCCTTCAATCCTTCTTCCTTGCGAAGTGCATCGATTTCGACCAGTGTCATGTCGTTCTCATGATGAGTCAACCCTTGATTATTTTCTTCGCTCCCACTCTCGACCAGTGTCATGTCTCCTTCGAAAAGAGCCTTGTGGACAGGAAGACAAAGCTCTGGATGTAGCGTAGCAAACTCTGCGTCGAAAGCTCCCATCGATCTAGTTGACATCGACCCGGCACTAGAAAGTGATTCTGAGCTGAGCTCTTCTGATATATGCACCACAATCTGAGGTCCATGCGCCGCTGAATTGGAAAAGGCAGATTCTTCACTGATACTCTGTAATGAGCCAAGATTGCTTGCGCTGGAGAACCGATTGCAGATGCGTTCGAAAGATTCCAAAGCGCGTTCTGCAGACGTTAGACTGTTGTGCGAGGGTTCGATGTCTTTGGATAGAGATTTAGGATCTGTCCAGAGGTGGGAAATCGATGCACTTTGACGCGACGCATTAGAGTTGAACGACGCCAGACTGGATAGATGGCCGCTCGAGGACGATGAGTCGATCTGGGAGGAAGAACCGTCGGGACGAGGATCAAGATCATACAGAATAAATGACATACCGCGGAACTTCCAATTTGACCAACATTCGATTCGAAAGAAAAGCTGGTTGGGAGCTGCGAACGTCGCGAGATCAGATCTACATCAGCAAAGATAACACATGATTTTACCGTAGAGGCAGAACTAACCCGAGCGCTTACTGCCTTGCGCTTCCCAAAAGATTTTTCGGAAGGCCCGGAGATGACTTCGACTTGCTTCTCGGCTGCAAAAGAGGACCATAGATATTTAT
This sequence comes from Lentinula lateritia, assembly GCA_028011325.1. NCBI lineage: Eukaryota > Fungi > Basidiomycota > Agaricomycetes > Agaricales > Omphalotaceae > Lentinula > Lentinula lateritia. The sequence continues at coordinate 72,932 of JANVFT010000060.1, forward strand.
GAGACGAACTTGAGAACAGACGTTGAGCGGAGTGACTAGAGAGTAGATCTTGTTTGAAAAGGTCGCTTGCTAAAGGCGCAAGGCGATCAGTGGACTGTGGGACTGAACTTTCACAGCTGGATACGGATTTTGACATAGTAGACATGATTGAAGTAAAAGACGGTTGAGACTCTGGAAGGCGATACGACAGTTTGAAGGATTCGTTTGACCTCGAACTGAGAGACCCGCTTGACGTGGGCGCGTTGCAAGTAGTGTTCAATCCCAGCGTTTTCCTCTTTTCGGTCAACTCCTGGACCGCCTTTTTCCGCTCCTCGCTGAGAATTTCCCGTATTTCAGATACATTTGAAGTGGAGGGGGTAGGAGCGCCAGTGTTAATATTGCTTTCTCTTGCAGTCTTTTTCCAGAAATTCGAGACTTTTCTCCAATACCGAAGTTCTTGTCTGGCCTGGAGAGTCATGTTGATAGTATTGATGTAGTTGTCAGGAGCACGAGGACCGATAACAAGTGATACAATCTTGGACCAGATACTTCCGTCATTAGATGAAGCTTCCCGAATAGCTTCGACAGCACTTTCCTCGAAATCCTGTCCATTCGTCATTTCTGATGAAGCTGCCAAGCCTGAACGAGCACGAGCGAGAGCTAAAAAGTCGGGTTCAGAGAGCGCTTTAGCAAATGCTTCGCATTGAATGAGTTCATCCCTCCTCGCTTTTACCCGCAACTCTAAGTCTGCACTCGCCCGTTTCTGGCGATTGGCGAGGGATCGAACGTGGTCAAGATCATTCTCAGCCTTGCGGGCTGCTTCTTCGGCAGAGTTTGATTCAATCTTGAGAGCCTCTAGAGATGCTTTGAGCTGTGATGATTGTGCCGCTAGTTCACCAGCGTGTTTCTGTGCTGCAGAGAGCCGAAGCCAGGAATCGTTATCTACAACGGGGGACCTCGGCGAAAGTCGCTGGGAGTGAGTCGAACGCGGCGTGGGGTCTTCTACGTCGGACAGAATATGGATAGGCATAAAAGGAGATAGGACTGGTGCTGGTGGTAGAACAGTATCGATCACGCATGTCGCCAAATCATTGTGTTGCTGGAGACCATCCAAAGATATTGAGGAAGGAAAGGCGGCAGCGGGACGAGAAGATTGAAGGAGAACAGGATCTGACCTCGTCCTCCGATGAATCAAATACGAGAACCTTCGAAGAATTCCCAGCCGCATATCGAAGAGCAAGTGCAGGCATGGATTATTGTGATTATATAATGGTTGTCCCGCTTGTGACTGTGACAGAAGCAATCACTAGAATCGGTGCAGAATAGGGGGATCGGTTGCCAATGAAGCTTGAAATTTTGACATCCTTCGGCTTCCCGTTCAACCACGGGTTGACTCTGTACCCTCACAATGGCGATACCTGATTGGATTCTTCAACTGGGCTACGACGGACTTGACCGAGTGAGTTTTGTTGAAGACAAAGTTTTGCTTCCTCTAACCTTTGCGTAGGGCGTAGTTCCAGACTTCATTGTCAGACTTGCTATTCGTGCTTTGCTGCGTCAGCGGCTTCGTGAAATAGATTATGGCTCTCTGGAAGTAAACCATGCAATGAAAATGGCTTGGATAGAAGGCGTGAAGCGAAGAACTACCATTGCAGACGTTCCAGAGAAGGCTAACGAACAACACTATGAGGTGAGCACTCTATCATTGGCCGTTTCAAAATCTTCGATTTTTCTAGGTGTCTACAAAATTCATTCTATCGACTCTTGGTCCGCGGGCAAAGTACTCCTCGTGCTTGTTTCCAACTGGAAATGAGACCCTAGAAGAAGCCGAGGTGCTAATGCTGGAGAGCTATTGTCAGAAAGCGCAGCTACAAGACGGACAGGATGTCTTGGACTTGGGATGTGGTGAGCCTAGTACTTTTATAAATCTTCCTTTGATTCTTCTCACATTTTCAACTGTAGGTTGGGGAAGTCTTTCGCTATACCTCGCTCAGGTTCGTGCATACCCCGAAACCCTCACCCCAAAATGTTCACCTTTACAACAGAAGTACCCCAAATCCCGTATTATCGGATTATCAAACTCTTCAACGCAGAAAGCGCACATAGATGCTACCGCTAGATCGCTAGGCCTTACAAACTTGGACATTATCACCACGGACGTAAATACACATGATTTTCAGGAGACTACTCGGTGCGTTTCATATACACATCGTCTTCGAATTTCCTTACGCTTCAGGCAGGTTCGACCGGATACTTTCTATTGAAGTGCGTAGTCCTTTGATGTACTATCTCTCCCTAACGCTGGATATCTTCCCGTCAGATGTTTGAACATATGAAGAACTATCAGGTCCTTCTCCAGAAAATATCCACTTGGCTCAAATTTACGGATTCACTTCTGTTCATCCATATTTTCTGCCATCGTATGACCCCATACCATTTTGAAGACACGGAAGACAAAGAAGGTGGGGACAAGACGAATTGGATGGCCAAGAATTTCTTTTCCGGTGGTACGATGCCTTCGCATGATTTGCTGGTAGACTTGCTCGTCACTGTTATTTTTTCTTCCTGACTGACATAATCGGCTACATAGTTATACTTCCAAGATGACTTGACCCTCGTGCGGAGCTGGTACCTCTCTGGCACTCACTATTCCAGAACATTAGAAGCCTGGTTGAAGCTACAGGATCAGAACGGAGAAGGTTATTTGTGCTGGTGTAGATGATGCCTTCTGCCTTACTAATTGCGATGCCGTAGCTGGTCTGCAAGAGCTCCAAGCTGACGCCAAGGCGAAAGGACAGGACCCGATAGAGGGTGTGAAAGCTTTCTACCGGTAAGAGGTTCGCCGAGAGTTCAGAGTTCACAAGCTGACAGACTGCGTCGATCAGGTTCCGCGTTTTCTACATGGCTTGTTCCGAACTATTCGGCTTTGACAGAGGTCAAGAGTAAGTGATGCTCAGCCTTGTCATTTGTCCCACCTAACTTTCTTCTCAGATGGGGTGTTGGTCATTACTTATTCAAAAGGAAGAATGTGGCATAATCCTTCTTTCGTCAGTAACTCAATCCTACTATATATGCTACCTTAGAATGCACAACGAGATAGAATTCTTCAGATGAAGTTTTGAAAAGGAATAAATGCAGACCAGCTAGAATTGCCAAACGCGAGATGAGGATGTACATACATTTTGCCTAATACATATTCTCATTGTCATCGCGTTTAGTGTTCACTGTTCCTGATGCGTTTCCCTTTTCGGGAATTTTGACGCTGTGTGATGGGGATCCTTTCTTGCTCACCATGTAACGAAATTGAGAACGAGTGTAACGGTGTTCTCCGTTCATCAGATGAATAGTATGCTAACGTGTCTGTAGTACATAGCAGTTGCCTGACAGGATAATCTGGAATACTGCGACACGATCACATGTCATATCGCATCATGCTCCAGCTTGGACAAGCCAATTTGGGCCCACAGGTTAACAATGGTCAGGATGATGAACCTCAGACTTCCCAGCCAAAGCGCAACAGGCTCTTCACCTTCAACTCCTACCTCTGATTTGTGCCACTGCTCGAAACTCGAAACTGCCAGTCAGTGAACCTAAATGCCTGAAGTTTTCGGGTCGTCCGCTGCCAGCGATTGTAACGTGAGTTATTCATGCTCTTTTCATATGCCAGTCTGAGCACCAGCAATATGCTCCGCTTCCGATCTCAGTCGATGAGCTGTATCTCCGAATTTGCACATGCGGGAGACCTGTCGACCACTCCTCGTCTGCAATGCCAAGCCAGTGTCAATCTCCCTTCCGAAATTCAGCAAGATTTAGAAATTCTTGCAGGTCAAGAGATCTTCATCCAACGCATTAGCGATTCAACCAGAAATCCTCTACCTACTGGCTGGACTCTAGCATCGCTAGAGGATCACATTGATTATGTCCTCCGGCGGAGGATGATACAGGGTGACGATCGTAGGCATGTCTTCAGAAGCTCGTTAACTTCGTGCCACTCATTGTCCTCTAGTGAATCAGGATTTCCATCGGCAGTTGACGATTCACATCCTGTTGAAACACAAGAACATTTTCAATCTTTTGCTTCCAGCAGTAGCTCTATGTCGAACGCGCGCCGACATGCTTGCTCGCATGCAGAAATTACCCCTCCTTCAGTCACTGCCCTTGGTCGATCTTCCTCCCTTAGTCTAGCAGAGAGCTATCGTCACGTTCCCCATCAACGGGAGGTCATGAATACACCGTCCTTACCATGGGTTCCTGCCAGTCCCCTTACCGCATCGCAGCCTTCCCCCAAACCCCTTTCACGCCCGTCGTCTGAGAACAGCATTCAAGAAAGCACGAATCAGCAGCGCCATGCCGCACGCGCAGCGGTCCAAGGAGCAGTTGAGCCAGCTGCGGGTTCTAGTAGGACTGGATCGCAAAGTGCACGACCTAAACCGTACACGAGGAAGAAACCGGGCGAGCACGAACCTGACTTCGTCCTTGTTCGCGAGCCAGGCCATTGCGATCAAGTTTGCCAATGGGTTATGGAAACCGACCAACTTGGCAATGCCTTGACTATATGCGGAGAAGCTTTCACCTTCAATGAAGGAGCCAAGGTTCACCTCCAGTCCCATCGCAACGTCGACAACGTCCATATGAATGATGACGGTAGCGAATTTGAGGCCGCTGGCAATAGAAAAATTCGATGTGGGTGGCTTGGGTGCGAGAAAATGATGCAAAGTAAATTCTTCTCGAGACACGCTCAATCTGTTCATCTAGAATTGAAAATCCTCTGTTTGCGGTGTGGAGACACTGTGAAACGGGTAGACGAGGAGAAGAGGCATAGAGCCGTTCAATGCGAAAGGACGCGTTTGAGAAACAAATGCATTACGCCATATGCGTTGAAGGAATCACTCACTAAATATCACGTATCTCTTCCAACCAAGGAGACCACGACCGTATTTACACAACGTCAATCGTGATATGCTGTTTAATTTCGGATTTAGACTCGGAGGCGTCTATTCCTCGTTTGTGATACTAGACTTTGCTTTCTTCGAGGTGTTTGACACGTGGTATAATTCGTAACTGCTCCAAGGTTTACAAGTATTCTACACCATTCACAACTACAGTACATGATTGAAAGATCCTAAAGTCATATGAACAAGTTATGCAAGATGTTGGAACTCCAGATCAGCGAGATAGAGGGTATATAGGGATATCTAGGACAAGTACATCTGCATCGTCCGTCAATTGTGGAACAGTTTGTAGAAGGATATCTGAATGCGTATACCTTTTAAAATAGGTTACTGCTGAAACAATCGTCGCGCTCCCCCAGAAATGGATTTGACCTGATCCAATAACCTGAAGCATGGCGCGCCGCCCTCGCTAGAAGCAGCGACTTGAATTTCGCACAACGTGCGGAACGCCACGGTTTTCCCAAAATTGACCGTCTTTCCTTTACTGTAGGCGTATGAAGCTTTGACTTGATCAATGTTTGGAAGTGTGTTTGTTAGTCCACGTATCTCTTGGGCAAAGAGTGCGATTGCAGGAGCCATCACGTCAGATTGAGAAGATTTCCCCTTTTTCTTCTTCTTCTTGTCGTCGAAATCTTTGGTTGTGCCAGCGATCGAGCAAAATTTGTGAAACGCTCGATCAACATGTTTCTCAATCAAGTCCAAGTCCAAGCGCCGTGCCTCCAGGAGAATTTGCGTCACATTCTTGGCACCTAGTTCTGAAGTCCCGACAGTTTCCGCGATCTTCGTAGCAGTATCAATAGGAATACAGCCGACTTTGCAGAGTCTCTGTGCCATTCTATAAGGCTCAAGAAGTACGTCGGATTTTTCAGATGACGACGCTGGTAGTTGCATGAATTCCGCCATAGTGGCCTCCAAAAGTTCGAGACCAAAAGCTTCAAGCTCGTCAAAAATGAAAGATTCCTGCGAGCCCGTCTGGGCCCGATGCTCCAAAGACTTTTTATACTTCTGGTTTTGCGATCTATCCTCTGTCGAAACAGCGGCGCGAAGAACCGCGCCCGTTTTCGGAGCGTCAAGTAAATGGTTGAACCTAGATATAAGCCAGTTAGACATTACAAGTTTTGGTAATGCACATATCATCACTCACAGAAATGCAAGTCTCACAGCTTCCATGGACTCATACCCATCATGACGAACAGCCTTGTCATGAAATTCGTCATACAACCCAACGTTAGAGTCTGTCAAGCCTTGCAAGAAAACAGAAATCAAACTGCTTTCAACTTCAACATCTGGAACAGTCTTGATTCGGTTCAAAAAGTCGTCGACCTTCTCTACTTTGTCTTCAAAATTGGCCGAAATATCCCGCGGCTCGAGCACAAGCGGAGAAACCTTGAACGGCTTCACCAGACGATCCAGCCAAATTCCGCACAGGTCATCTGAAAGTCAATTTGTCACATAAGGGGTACAAGAGTCAATTCGAAGAATCACTTACCACCATCCTGATCTAAATTCCAAAATTCGGTGAATATTGGGTTCACCTAGTATAAGTGCATGGCTCACCTCCGCCTGAACATTTACTCATCATGCTTACAAGCCCCTGGCCTGACTGGGAGGGTTGTATGGGAACAATGAAAACATCTGACCATGGGGCAAGCTCAGGCTTGTCGACCGCAATGACCTACACAACGGAGGGTCTGGATTAGCGGATGTATCAATTCACTATCGAAACGATCCACCTTTTGCGTGTCCGAAGTGACACGGAGTGGATATCTGAGTGCAAGTTTAATGCCCAGCGACTGAAGTAAAGAGATAGATGCCTGACCTAAAGATCTGAACAAGGACATCAACCTTCATCAGACGATTAAGAAAAATGAGTTCTTACCAGCATTTCGCCGGTAATTACATGAAACAGTGTTTGGGTGTTAGGATCTCTCATAGGGGTCGACGACCTATAGTAAATCTCATTCTCATTCAGGATACCGAGAGGATCTGCATCTTGATCATGAGCAACTGACACCATAATCAAAAATAAAACTCACCTGGGATAACAAACGCTGTTGCAGCAGACCCCTCTGGCAGGGGGATGTTGCATTTATCGATGGCCCCTTGGACAGTGACCCGTAACACACTTTCCAGTGTGGACCAAAGTAATGCATCTTTCGCAGGGTGGAATCCTGCCTGAACGAGTTCAATTGCAACCTCGTGTAATGTGGCAGGAGCTATGCAGCAATGAGCTAGTGTATATTTGCATAAGGATACCGCACACACCACCCGAGATCTCGTTCCTCCCAGATACAGTGGAGGAAAAGATTGATGCATCCGCTTCGCCTTGGGTAGACCCTTCTTTTTTGTATTCCCTCCCTGCAAGTCCTAAAGCCCGAGCCATACCAGCGCCAAGTCTCGTTGTCCTGACGTGCGAGACTTTGCCAGCCTTGTTGATTGCATCCCACAACGCCGGCATGGCAAACTGTCCTTCCCATTGGATCAACGGCTGAATCATATCCTGCAAACCCTTTTCCATAAGCTCTCTGAAGATCTCAATCGGTACTCCATTTGCCCACAAATTTAGCACACTCTGTTTCTTGAGAGAGACCATCGGCCCCACAGTAGAAAGAGAGGGTAGCGCGGCATGACAAAGGTCAAAAGTTCGATGTACTCTATCGAGCATCACATAGTGCCTACTGAAGGAGTTGAAATGCGGATACACGATTTTGCGTTGGGAGTCACGTATCCAGATTTGCGGAATGTCGCTTGCATTTGCAACTTGATCAGGGGAAATAGTCCATAGACCCTTTGAGCCGGCAATCCGGCCTTGAACAGCAGTAGGACGACTAGAATAATTGAGCGCTGTGGCAATTGATTTCAGTGCAGCCTCGTTCATGAAGCCACATCCATCAGTCAGGACCTTGTGCGCCGGTGGTTTTCTTTCCGTACAATCCGATGCAACTGAGAAGTCAACGTCAGCATCATTCCGCCACACCACGAAGATCACTCACTTATATCGTCAATAAAATGAATATTTTCGGCTTCAAAGAGAAGAGCGGGTACTGAGTTCGATAAGGCTAACGCTGCTCTTGCTGCATATTTTGACAACGGCTATGGAGAATGTTTATTGATGAAGAAATATCATTCACGGTACGAGAATCACCTGCTGGGAGTTTAATGTCATTGGATTATGCCAATCGAGCACTTCTCTCAATGATTTCCGGTACTGATCACCAAATTTGTCGACAGGTGTCCGTTCATAGTCTTCATTGATTTCAATGAAATAGACAGCACCTTCCTTCGGTGGGGTTGGAGCGAAGACTCGGCCATTCAAGATGAACTTGTTGCTCAGGTACTGGATCGTTTCTCGCCTTGCTTCACCTCGAAGCAAGTCCTCCGGAATCCGAACTTGCAACACGCGCCTGGAACCAAATTGGCGAGCCAATCTAGTCGACCGACGCATTTCCAGGGGTTCAAGTTGCAGTCTTAGCGTGCACCGTGCTGTCTTTCTGAGAGTCGCAATTTGTTGAATCTGCCCGCCAAACCAGTGGTCAGCGCCCTGAAAATGACCCATCAACCCTAAACCACGCTCTCGATTCTCTAATACCGCGAGTTGTTCGCGATCGCTTTCTTGTCTGAGTAAATGAAAGTGTATCGGCTTGAAGAACATCGAATCAAAGACCTAACAGAGGCATTGTACTCACCCAATGTCGGTCTTGAGCAATTTTGGTAATGCCACATCTTTCATGATATAACATACCGAATGCATCATATCTGCGTCTGATTTTCCGGTAAAATTGTGAATCTTCTCTCGAACGTCCTCCCAAGTCCACTCTCTCAGTATTACGCCTCTAGCCAGTTCGTATTGAGCTCCCCAGGGTACTAACCCATCGGGATTGTCGAATAACTTCTGAGTTTCTTTATCATGTGCGATAATGAATGGCTTGCGAATATTCTTTGGGAGAATGGCAGGAAACGATCCTGATAAAGAGTCCGACGGGGTGGGTGGAGGAGATAGAGCGGAGGGGAAAGACGCGCTGTGCGAGAATAGGGTAGGAGATCTCGCGAGAGAATCATCATCAGAAGGCGAGATTGCAGAGTTCGGATTGTCGAAAATAATGGGCTGAGGGACTGCATGTGCCCGAAGAGAAAGAGAACCTGTATCCGACGGGCGCACAGAATTCGGTTTGGTAGAGGACTCCGGTGTAAATGATGAAATCGAGCTCGTAGTATTCTGCCGCGATAGTCCGGAGTATTGATCGAAAATCGAGGATGAGCTGCTATCGGTGGCGGTATCCCCTGCATCTGAAAATACGTCTAATCTGAACAACGATATTGCTGAATCAGTGACACTTACCTTCCTCATCTGATATCCAAGTGAGGTTGGGCTAAACATGACAATGTCAGTGGAATCGATTGTGAGAGGGCAAAGAGCCTTACCACTGTCGGAGCGCGAGGAGCATTGATAGGAACTAGAGGATACGATGAAACACTTTCAGCCAAAGCAGCATGTAAGAGCTTACATCTGGTTGAAGTATGGTCAGAAATTTTGAAAGGACTGGATGGTCCCCATTGAGTATGTAAATCGATGGCAGTTGGAATCTTCTTGGTCGTGATAGTTGGGTCCGATTCTGCTTGCATCATGAGTTACAGTCATGAGCATGAACAATTGTAAGTTACCAGGCCTGGTTTTCTTCATTTTTGGTTTCCTCGGAGTGGGGACGGGAGACTGCACTGTATGAGTTACGCATATGCAAACTATTGTCACCAAAGTCAACGTGAAAGCATACCAAGATTCTGCGTGAGTTCTTCGAACCATTCACTATCGTCTGATCCAATTAGATCTTCTGTATCCTAAGATATGGAATCAATACGAGCGGGGCGATATTCGTGATATGTTCAAAACATACCCCCATATGATTATCATTATTGTATGGCGCCTTTGTGTTTTTGCCCATTATGTGTTCCGCCTGGGTTCACAGGTAGTCGAAGGTCCCGCGAAAGAACAGCTGGAATCCTGGTGTATATGTAGAAGATGGATGGGCCTAGAGGATCGACGAAGTTACCTAAACGGCCATGCGAGCGTTAAGACTCTAGAGACGTTTGATTACCGCCCGAACACACACGTGATCGTTTACAGATTAGATGAGAATCTGAATTTGAAGACCTATCGCTCTAATTCCTTCATAGGCCATTAATCTACCTCAGTATTCTTTCTACACCGTTTATGCTACTGAACCTTTATTTATTTCACCATCATCAACAGTCAGATCCAACCTGTTCTAATTATCTGGCTAATCATGGCATGTCAGTATGTCAATGGATAATAATTTTTTGTATCTTCGTACACATTTAGTAGTCAGAGATTGCATTTTACACTCTTCACCTTGAGTTCGGTGATAGCCTCGAGGAATGCTATCTGTTTCAGACCTTACTACTGCATGTGGTGAGCAGGTATCCACTACAGATGATGCTTGCACTCGGTGCTCATTTGCAGAACCTGTGTTGGAAGACATTTCCTCTTTAGGCCGATTCTTTTCGTTTCACGTGACTCATACTACTTAGTTCGTATTTCGCACGACGCTTTCCCTCAGCTGTTTAGTTCCTATTTGGTTCTTCACTGAGGGTAAGCTTGACCTTTTCATTATACCTATACTTCTAGATACTGATTAGCTATCTATAGCTCATTCTGTTCTTTGTATAGGTACAATACAGCTGTTTAGTTCCTATTTGGTTCTTCACTGAGGCTCATTCTGTTCTTTGTATAGGATTGACATCCAAGAGGTTATGGGTTTTCCCTAGGGTTTTTCTTATACATTGAACAAACTCGAACCGCTTTCGTGGCTATAATTAGCCAACAGCTCAACCATATTGTTCTCAATTGACGCGTCTTTTCTCGCTTAACGAGATTCATCTCCGGAACCAATAATCGTTGCCGCGGATGAATACAGAGGATCAGGGATCCTGGATGGATCTCACGATCCCAGTTCATCGCGATCCACCTCGGACCCATTCGATTCCATACCAGACGCCAGTCTCGCTTCCACTTCGTCATACTCAACATTCACCAGCATATATGTGCGCTCATACTCATGACACGTCACCGTTGGATGCGGGACCGGGACAAGTGATCCATAGTTTATCGCCTTCTCATTCACTTCCTTCTCCTCATCATTCCAGAATTTCTCCACTTTATGATAGTAATATTCCATCGCTTCCATCTTTCCCTTCCGTTCCAACAATTCCACAATCTGTTTCAGAAACTTGGCATAATCGAATTGTCCCCACTTTCCCTAATTCGTCTCAGAACATGTTCCAATATCGTCCTTTACCTTCTGCTCCCGTACCTTCTTCGAAGGTTTTTATATCTGAATCCTACACTCCTCTTGGCTCTCCAAACTTTTTACCTATTAACTTCATACGATCACCGGTCTCGGTCCCTCCGGCCTCTGTTCGCCTTCCATCTCGCATCGGTTCATGCATGGATTATCATCACATCGTCGAACAAACGCCATTGTGTATTATGCACCAACCGAGACCTCACCAAATTGTGGATCTCGACCATATTTCTAATTCCGCTCAAATTCTTCCAGAGACTCAGAGTGCACCGGCGATCATGTTGGACTTTCCACAGGAAAATCATCATATTTTTCATAACCATCCTAACATACCATGGGTACCGCCGCCGCCACACGTACCAGCAGATCATTCGTACCCGATGTATTACGCTCCATATCCTGTTTATCAGAACTTCCAGCCACCTCCAGTGTCACCTCGCCCAACGACTCCGAGATTTAAAATCGAATATTCTTCGATCCATGCGACATTTCTTGCGACGATCAAGGATGCCGACTCCCTGAAAGATCAAAAATCTTGGGTTAAATGGAACGAGGGTGTATGGCAAGCCGTCGCTGATGGTTTTGTCTTAGGACACATTTGCGATGAACCTTCTCCTGGGACTCCTTGGACGGAACGGAATACGCCATTGATACGACCTACTGTTTCTTCACACCCAACACGAAAGGAAATCAAGACTCGCTTAAAATGGGACAAGAACGATGGATGGACATCTTCGATACTGACAGCACGCTTATCGGATGAGGCATGGAATCACCTCCCACCTATGATCGATGACCGAGGAGAACGTCGAACTGCAAGACAGATCTACCTTCGTCTTAAAGCAGCATATCAAGCTGCTCCCGATAGGAAAGCTTGTTTACGCATCCAAGATGAACTCCTTAATTCACAAATCCACGGCATGGACATCGAAAAATTCAATCTCAAATGGAGTTCAACTCTTACTACCTTACGAAACTACGGCTATGATATTCCCTGGGACACTTTTCTTATCCTCTATCTCCCTTATCCTATATCTTGTCTTATCCTGTCACCTGACCTATTATTCATGCTTACTGATACAACATGCGCTTTTCATTTACTTATATTAAACACAGCAGTCTTACAACACATATACAGCATGACGATCGAGCTTTCATCACTTACACATTGCTTTACTTATGTTCTACTCATGTTTACCACTAACCCAGGGCGTTGGGCATTACTAGGGCAGAGGGTTGTTTACTTGTATATAAGCTGTAGTTACTTGCTGTATTTCCTTAGCTTTGATCTCGTCTATTCTACCTGGTTTAGCCCAGAACTTTGCTTGCTTCCTTTATTGTTCCGCCAACTGAGGTTTTCTTGAGTGTGACGCCTGGTGATACCTGTCACTAGAACCAGTCGCTGACACTTTGATCTCGAAATACATCTCGAAATTACCTTCGGGTCCTCGTTATGTTTATCTCAAACAAACCCTTGAAGAAGATTTTGACCGACCGGGAGTCATACCAAACAGGGACTTATTCAATAAATTTGCCATTCGTTTGGAGAACACACGCAACAGGGAGCTTCTTGACCTTGCCGATTCTGGGGGTGGGGCATACAATCACCGTTTCCAACGGAATGGGACTGGCGGAACATCAGACAAAACACCAGAACAACAGAAACCGAAGGACTTGCCAAATATGTCCAAGCCCAATAATAAACCGTCAGCTTATGTTACGACTACTATGTCTCCCACTTCGAACAATACTTCCAAGATTGAAACTGTGGATACTGTAAATCCTGTACCTAGTATTACCTCGACCGCTAATACAACTGTTCGTTCCACGTATCCTGCGCGACGTCTAAAACCATTTGCGGCCTTACTTTCCTCGTTCCCTAGTTCTCCTTTACTAATACACCACTTGGAGGACGATAACCCAATCGCATTCTCATCCATTCCTCAGAGGACCCAAACGCTATTAGATTCAGCCTGCACGAATCACATCATTAACGACCGAAGATTTTTCTTCACTTTCGATGAAGATGGTGCTCTCGCTGTACAGACAGCCAATTCGGGTATTTTATCCACCAAAGCTTCGGGAACCTGCTATTTTGAACTACAAATTGAAGGAACGAATGACCTCCTAATATTAGAGATGCATGACTGTTTATATGCTCCCGATGCACCGGTGAATCTTCTTTCTGTGGGTGCAATGCTTGAGCACGGATTTACATTCATGATATCTCCACAAACGGTTCAAATACATCCGGATCCAGATCATTTTGCAATCGCAGATGTCATTCGATGGTTATGTGTTCTACGGGGCAAATTCTTACTACCTGAAGCGGAAACCTCTGACTTTGTACATATCGCGATGCCTGTTTTCCTTCCACGTACTCCGAATGGTGCTCTATTTCATGAACGCTTTGGACATCCTGGTATAGATCTCACCAACGAACTCCTAACGGGAACTTCTGCTGAAGGACTTGAAGAATGGAACGGTACAAAAATGCGAGGTATTTGTGATTCTTGTCTCAAGGGTAAACACCCTCGCTTCCCATATCCATATCATGGCAACCGGGCTTCCAAACCACTCGAACTGATCCATACGGATACTTGCGGACCCATCGGCACTCTTTCGAATCACCAGAACTCACATTTCAATATCATTCTTGATGATTATACGAGTGCTTTATCCGGTGGTTGTTTTGCAAAGAAAAATCAAGCCCTACGTATAATTAAGTCGACAGTTTCAACCTGGGAGAACATCATGGCACCTTACAAAGTTAAAAATATCCGACTTGACGGTGCGAAGGAGTTTCATGGTTCAGAAGCTGCAACCTATTTCGAAGACAAAGGAATATTGGTCCAGAAAACTGCCGCATACTCTCATCAACAAAACGGGAAAGCCGAACGATGGGTTCGCATAATTGAGAACGATGCGATGACAATGCTAGTTCATTCAGGTTTACCTTTACAGTTTTGGGAAGACTCAGTCCGTACGGCAATATATGTTCGTTTTCGTTTACTGACAAAGACTCTTCCTGATAACAAAACACCATACGAAATGGTCCATGGACACCCACCGAATCTATCACACCTCCGAGTGTGGGGGTGCCAGTGCTGGATACAAGTTTCTGAAGACATTCGGCTCAAATTTGGGGACAAAATGTTGGAAGGTATATTCGTTGGCTATGAAGATAATCGTATTGGATGGAGGGTCCGTGATATTAATGGGAAGGAACATTTCTCTGACCAGGTTGTGTTCAATGAATCTCAATTCGGTTGATTACGTGGTCCACGTTCATCAAGATCTCCTATGACTACTAATCCACCAACAAATCTTCCAACCTCTCCACCAACTAAACCAACAACGACTCGTACAACTCAGGTACCGACCCCACCAAATGGTCCTCGACCCCGACGTACAATGAAACTAAAGGAACGTGGCAAGGAATGGCGCGAAGGGATCCAAAAACGCGACGAATTACTACAAGAACGACGTGTCAACGACGGCCTTACTCCTACCCGTGATACTCAACTTGACCTCGACATTGTTGGTTGTTCTCTCGCATGCCGAATACTCGAGGACAATTTTGATTGCATAGAGGACGATTCTGAAATTTTCTTCGCGGCACTTGCAAACATTCCCAGCCCTTTCAATCCCATAAAATCCAACTCGACATCGACATCCAAACCACAAATTTTCGACCTAAAAAAGGCACCATCTACACGTCGGGAAATGTTATTAAGACCCGACAAAGACGAATGGATTACGACTGAGGATAAGGAAATCGCAGGACTATTTGACCTAGGTGTATTTGAGGAAGTACCTATTTGTCCTAAGGGTAAACTCCCCATTGGTCTGAAGATGGTATACGACCTCAAGATGGATGGGACGAAAAAGGCTAGACTTGTCGCACAGGGTTTCACCCAACGACCTGAGGACTATGGTAACGTCCATGCACCTGTTACCCGGATGGTGTCCTATAGAATTGTTATGGCGTGGACAGCTCAGATGGATCTCGAATTGTTTTCTTTCGATGTTAAACAAGCGTTTTTGAATGCACCACTAGCCGAAGAAATTTATGTCAAGCAAATCCCTGGTCGACCCATCAATAATCACCCCAACGCAGTATATCGTTTACAACGAGCGCTATATGGTCTCCATCAGGCTTTGGCGGCATGGTACGCTACTCTGTGTAAAGCGTTAGATGACATTGGTTTCCAACGCTGCGAATGTGATAATGCTGTTTTCATCAGTCAATGGACCACGCCACCCAATTCCTCTATCTCGATGCCTACCAATGGTGATCCACTCATAATGCTCATCCCTGTTCACGTCGACGATGGACTAGTTTCCACAAATTCTATTGCCCTTTACCAATGGTTCATTACTCAAATCAATTCTCGATTCAAAGTTCTCGATTTAGGACCAACTTCGACTTTTCTTGGGATTAGAATATATCGAGACCGTCTACGGCACCTCTTATGGCTCTCACAGGAGTCATACGTCGAAGACCTCTTGGAACAATATGGACTAACTGAGTGCATTACTCATGATCTTCCACTTCAATATAAGTTCGACGGCCCTGATCCAAATCCTTCCGTCTACGCCGATGTGGATCCAGATTCATTGACAAAGATCTATCAGGCCCTCATCGGTTGTCTCCTTTTCCTTGCACTTTGTACTCGACCAGACATTGCGTATACTGTCATGTTTCTCGCGCAATTCAATTCGAAACCTTCTCCGAAACATCTCATTGCAGCGAAGGGAACTCTCCGTTATTTGGCGAAAACTCGAACATGGTCTCTACAATATGGGGGTGATCATCGAACCAACCTTATTAATACCCTTGGCATCGGGTCAGATACGATGGCACTATCCGACGCTGATTGGGGTAGCAATTCCCTGGATCGAAAATCAATTTCGGGATTCGGGATCTTTCTCTTTGGTGGTTTGGTCGCATGGTCCGCTTCAAAACAAAAGAGTATCGCATTGTCATCGACGGAGGCAGAATACATGGGTCTGACACATGTCCTGAAGGAATTACTTTGGATTCGAGTGTTCACCGCTTTAATTTCCCTCCCTATTTCCAATCCTTTTCCACTAATTTCTGATAACTGTTCTTCCATTGACATAGCTAACTCACGATCCGTTTCTAATCGATCCAAACACATTGATATCCGATATCACTTCATCCGTTCCCATATCGAAGACGAGTCCATTACCACCATTTGGTGTTCATCTCTTGATATGATCGCTGATATTTTCACTAAATCTTTACCTACAGATTTGCACTACAAACACTCCCTCTCGCTCGGTCTTGTACCACTACCTACTGTTACTTGACCACTTCACTCATCGGTGGGGGTGTGTTGGAAGACATTTCCTCTTTAGGCCGATTCTTTTCGTTTCACGTGACTCATACTACTTAGTTCGTATTTCGCACGACGCTTTCCCTCAGCTGTTTACATAGTTCCTATTTGGTTCTTCACTGAGGGTAAGCTTGACCTTTTCATTATACCTATACTTCTAGATACTGATTAGCTATCTATAGCTCATTCTGTTCTTTGTATAGGTACAATACAGCTGTTTAGTTCCTATTTGGTTCTTCACTGAGGCTCATTCTGTTCTTTGTATAGGATTGACATCCAAGAACCTGGATGATCAAGTGTACTGGCCAGATAATGCTGGAAAATACTGTCAATCTCTTAGCCAAAAATCCAAGTTTTGCAGATGTACACAGAGCTTTTTGGGGGCTATTTTATTCAGTCTGAATTGGGACAGCATCAAGTAATTTCTATCTTACCTAGTATCTGTTCGAAATCTATGTATGTAGGGCATAATCGGGTAAATCACTCAATACACCACAGTGCATCTTTGTACAGGTTACGATCTTGTCTACATCATGATAGTACGCCAATAGTAACCCGGTTATGAGTCCGAGAAAAGCACCCGCGAGATGAGTCTTCCGATTGCTCAAATGCATGCCAAGGAGCTAGAGCCGTTGCCATCTAGTACTTTTTGCTCTTTGATCATAAGCATTGGGGACTGTCAGAGGTTATCTAAATTGAATAGTGTTATAGGCATCAGGTACGGGGAGCAGGACTCCGACTCCAAAATTTTTGAAACTTATGAGGTCTCGGGTATACACATCAAAGATAGGAAGAGCGAAGGCTGTTATAGTATACCACTGGTAGAACATCTCCAGGTGGAAGGCCTACTACATGGCGAGTGGCCAGGGCTATAAAGTGGTCGCACCGATCAAGTTCAGTTTCCTTAGAGCAGGTCTCTAAATCATTCCAGGAGCAGAACTTCAGGGCGTCCGTAATCGACATATCCTCTATATTTCCATATGATATCCCACTCTTTATCCTCAATCGCGTTCCTGACTGTTCTCGCTTTGTTATCTGGCGTTGATAGTGCACCTGTTTCATACACGAGTCTGTGAGTAAACGTAAACTGCGTCAAAATCTTTTCACAACAAACTTACATTACAATATTCCTGGGTCCAGTGATACCAGCTCGCAGGTCCGCGATTCCTCAGAACCAAATTTCGAAACCAGACAACTGTAAGGAAACATCTCATTATGCCTGTTCAACGATAATCAAAGACCATTCTCATTTGTAGCGGCGGTCTACTTAATTTTTTCAAGGCAACATCTAAGTCTGAGAAGGGCATCAAGGCTGCAACCAAAGGAGCCAAATCTGGAGCAGACCAGAACGGGAACAGCAATAGCAACTCTGACAATAATGGCAAGAAAACGCAGGTAGTGGCTATGCCCATGGGTATTGCGACTCGTGAAAATGAGGGTTCTATGGCATTGGAAGATCGCAGTGATTTAGTGTGTGTACTTAGTATGCGCAGGATTTCGGTGTGCGCTGAATACTGATAGCTGCTTTATTCAGATCACTGTATGAGCTTGATTGAGTCGAAAGACATTGCCAATTGCACGTCTCGCCGAAGGTCGAGCGACATTCACGCCTACACGTCTCGAAGGGCTGGGGCGGGATATTCACGATGAGCTTGTAGATTTGTTGCTTGTACAAATGTAGGCAGACGCAGTAGGAGTATCAAGTATCGGGAGATCTCAGCGATGCATCGAATGCGGATTCGGAATCTCCAAATCCGTCTCTATAGTGTAGTGCTATATAGCAATTTGAATGAGCCCGAGGAAGGACACCGTTAACACACAGTGAAAAGACCTTCTGATCCCTAGAAGTTTGCAGACCAAAATCTGGAAGGCAAATTGAGTTGATGGAAATATCATTGTGATGATGATGACGACGATACGTGAGTACGACTCTTTTTTTGTTTATCTATACTCTTCTTTGACGTAGGCGGCGTAGGTAGAGAGGCAGCGCGCGCCAGATCATCATTGATCCAGCCGCCTTTCCATGCTTTGAGCATTACTTCACGGGCAGCACTCCCCTTGTAGTTCTGTCCGTCAATGATAGATTTATCGTCGAGGCCAATGTACCAGTGTCCTCTTTCGTTATCGACAGTGAGGAGGAGCTCAGAGTCTGCTCGTCCGCGATGGAGGGTACAATGAGAGAGAGGAAACGTGATTCCGCGGGAGCGGGAATGTCGCGCTGATTGGATAAAGACACGGCGTTTTTCCAATGCTTTTTGCACAGCATTTTTGTCCATCCGACTTGAGTTAACGATAGTTTGAAGGGGAGGGAATACGTCGAGGACTTTAGTGTATCGGAAGCCAGCAATGAAAAGTGCAGAAGCAGCACCAACGCCTCCAACAAAAAATCCTAAGCAAAGGCCCAGGCGTTGCCACATCGGTCGAAGGGTGTAATACTCGGAATGTGGGGGGACTTCAGACTCTGACTTTCCGTCTATCGGCTCCGACCAGTGATTCCAGGTTAAGTCCATTGCTGAACCGCTATAACAAACAAAAAGCAGGAAGTCAATAACAGTGCTGTGTACGCGCTCAGCATTGTAAATATTCACGTCATGAAGGCATCGCACGCGACCAGAGCAAAGGTCCATTTGGCCCACCAAGGTGAAGGTCGCTGAAAGAGAGGAGGAGTAGAAGAGTTATATACGTGAGGTGTTCCACCAGGACGAAAGAACCTAATAAGATTTTTGGCCGCTTTTAGTGCCGAGGACATGATAGTCGTCCACCTAGACGCGTCGTTCCCACAAGTAACAATCATTCCTGACTTCTACGCCGAGGTTCTGGTTTCATTTTTTTTTTGACCATCTATCCTATTCCTATTCTATTTTCCGCGTCCTGACTTATTGCTTGTCATATTTGACAAAACAGCGCTGACTTTTGCTCATGGCATCGCGGTTCCGCCTGTGATAACTTGGGTATATAACACGCGTACACCCGCGCTTTCTGACTCTTAATCTTTGGACCCACAATCTACGCAGAGCTGTGCAACCCTTCCTTCTTATATCCCCTTCCTGCGACGCTCGTCCCAGTAAACCCGCACTTTGGTTCTCATGTCTATCACCTCTTATTTTTTTCCAATTTCCAAAGCGAAAAGCAACAGAGTCAGTGCGACCAGCTCCGTCAACCGAACAACATCAGAGGGAAAGGCCAAACCACGTCCTACACCATATCCTGAAATTGCGGAGCGAAAGCCCTCCCAGCCCGTCACTTTAAATGTCTCCCAGACACCCTCATCATCATCTATCCTCACATCGTCTACCAGCAATCCCGACACGACCAGCTTCTCAAATGGCAATCACCCTCGGTATATGAATCTTAAGCGTATCGCCGAGGAGACCATCGAAGCTGTTGAAAGCGGCTCAATTCAACTCGGCGGGACCATCTACGACTTAAAGGTTGCAGTTAACGAAATGACGTCGTCAACCGAGTTTTGGAGTCCAGATTCAAAGAGACTCGCGAGTTGGGCGGCGACGAGGGTAGTCAGACCTGACATTCGTCGAAACGTAGATATCTCGTTTCAGGAAATCTCTTCGTTGGAAGGGTCGAGATTTCTCGCCGCTCAGCTATCGGCGCAGTACTCCGCTACAACAGCATCATCCTATTTTTCTTCTTCTACTGCGACTCCCGCGGCCACCCCCAAAATCGGTCTGCTCAACTTCGCATCTGCCACTAAACCCGGTGGTGGATTTCTAAATGGAGCCTCAGCACAAGAAGAAAGTATCGCGCGGTCTTCCACCTTGTACTATTCTCTAACAACTCGGAACGCAGACGAGTTTTATAAACTTCACAAACGGATGAAGCACAATGGGAAATGGAACGGACTTGATAAAGGCAAGAAACAGGACCCGTCTGATGCTAGAAAGCAGATGGAAGGTCACAATCGTGACGCTGGATTCTATACGCACGCAATGATATATTCTCCTTCGGTGCTGCTTTTCCGCGACGATACGGGTTCATGGCTGAAGCCTCTTCCTGTGGACGTCCTGACCAGCGCCGCGGTCAACGCTGGTGACATCCGTACTAAACATCACATAAAGAACGCGACCAAGTCAGAGAAACGCGCACTTGAAGCTAGAATCGAGAAGGAGATGAAGGAGCGTATGGCTCGGATTCTGCACCTCTTTGCTCTCAAAGGTGTGCGAAACTTGGTTCTAGGAAGTTTCGGAACCGGTGTGTTCAAGAACAAGGTTGAGGTTGTTGCTAGGTTATGGAAGGAGCTCTTGATCGAGACAGGTGCACAGTTCGAGAAATCATTTGATAAAGTGGTATTTGCGGTCCTGGGAAAGGAAACGTACGAGACTTTCGAAGAGGTTCTCCAATTAGATTTATGAAAAGAAAATGGGACGAGTTAATGGCTGCCACAAGGTTTCTGTTTCACTTCCCGCAACCCTCGTTCCAACTGTCATCATATACTTATCGCCATCGACTTGTACCTATAACCAGAAACGAATCTTCACCTGAACCCATATCTCCGCTGCAAACTATTTCGAATCTATATTTCACCTTGGATCGATAAACGTCCGTTAACATATCGTACTCGCAGTCAAAACGCAGCATTAGAAGGAGTGCTCTTCTGACTGCGCTACGTCTTCGAAAACCTTGTATGTGGGTCCCAGAAGCAGATATGCCAGCTATGTTATCTTCGACTCTCGTTTCACCCAAGCTCCATGATCCTTCCAGTGGTACGTATCGTATTACATGCTTTAGAAATAGCTGTGACTGCCCAACTTGGAAAACTCTTTCGTTTTTCTGATAACACGACGCTGTATCAGGCTGCATCGCAATGCAGATGACTAGCAGTTTCCACCTTTGCACGGCTTGGCTCTATTGTGCTGCGTTCCGCAAATTTGATATCTGCTTTCGTTGACGTCAAGGGGGATAATTCAAAGAAGCGAAAACTACGCACCATTTCGATCTGCCTAATTCAAGGCAAGTGTTTCTGTTCGACGTGCACAGGCGTACATATTCGTGGTAATGGTGCGTTGATGTGGCCTACCGCCGCCTGCGCATGTTGAAGCTTCGTTGAAGCTTGGGCAGGTTTAGTGTGTCAATCTGTCGTGTGACTTTGGTTTATCGATGTAATTATCGCGTACGTACGCTATCAACGTGGTGTACTTGGTCTCTTCTTCTTACATGTTACAACCTCAGAAAATGCCCTCAGTCAGCTTAGGTCAAATAACGTCGAATGTAAAACGGGAGAACATGCGTAGACACAGGTTATCCTAGCTGGTCATCCAATCACCCTATTCAGTCTCGATTAAAGTATCGCGAGAATCCACCATCATGGAATTGAAGCACGGACTACACGTGTTGGCCTGGGACGCGGATATGAAGTATGTAACCTTGACCTCTCCTTAAATTACTTCAAGATCGTCCCCAAAGGTCTGCGCAGGATATCATTGTCATTGCCCCAGCCTATCTCATCTGTGTCATATCCTTCTACTACTTCTTTCCCCTTACAATTGTCTTTTGAATACCCACAACGAATTCGTTCACCATGATGGAAGGAAATCTTCGACAGCTCAAGAGGAGTCCTTCCTTTTTCCTCAGTGGTGGCGACTTGCATCTCGTCGTACGTCCGCTGCTTATTCAGGGCTTGATGATTGACTAACTTCATCAACGATCGACAGGTCAACGAATACAGATTCCGAGTGCACTCATACTTCTTCATTCGCGAATCGCAGCACTTCCGACAACGGCTCGCCATTTCTGATGCGTTTGATCTGCATGGCAATGGGAGTTCGATGTCGAGTGCAGTTGTTCTGGACGACTATGATATCACCCCAGAGGAATTCGAGAGCTTCCTGAAGGTGTTCTATAACCCGTGCGTTGATTTGAAGAGTCTTCGTATGAACATTCTCTGAGTATATTTTAGAAAATACTATTTCTACGATCTGGAACGGCCCTACGAAGAATGGGCATCTATCCTGAAGCTGTCTAACCTATGGGACTTCCCGAATGTCAAGGAGCTCGCTATCGAGGAGCTCCAGAAGCTGGACATTCCTCTTGTCGACAGAATCGTGCTGTATCAAGACCACGATGTAGATTCAAAACTCCGTGTGCCGTTGTATGCTGAGCTTGCCTCCAGGGAAGCCACGCTCGACCACGACGAATCAACAAGATTAGGGTTCCGGACCACCATCGTTATCTTTCAAGCCAGGGAGCGTTTGCGTTCGCTGGCGTCGGGAGGAAAAAGTCCTCTTCCAGACGAAGTGGGTCCAGATGCTGCCAAAGAAGTCATCACCAATCTCTTCAAAGCTTTACCCCCGCTAGGAGAGGCTACACCTCCGGCAACACCAAGGCCCAGACTCAACGGGCTTGACTCTCCACGGAGGCCTAGCAGTGGATTTGGATTCAATACCCATTCTCGAAATCCAAGCGTATCAGGTCAATTGCTGATCATACATTTTGTATCAAGTTTTTGGTTTACTGACAATTGTCGTTACAGGGTCTAAATGACGATGAACCCCCTAGATTGATTTCACGTCGACGAAATAACAGGACAAGGTTAAATATGAACATGTTCAAAGATGATTTTTCTAGGACAAGGGAACAGTTGATCTGTCACTAGAAGGGCAGGTGCATTGATAACGCGTTAATATGGACACTGGGTTTCAAATTTTAGGACTGTAGTATGCATACGTTCATGGCCTGGATTGTCATGCATGTCATGGTACATATTCCAGCTGGTTGTATTCTTGTAGGAAACATACGTGATTTGACACATCATTTGACTTGTTGAATGCCGTTGATCAAAAAAAATCGATTGGTGAGGCTTGTTTTCGAGTTGTACCTGTAGTATTTTTCTGTGGGCCCCTGTAGTATCTGTATCATGGGAATTTCAACACTTTCTCTCCTCTTACGGTCAATACTTAAATATGAATGAATGTTCATCTTCGGGAGTGTATCACGGCCCATATACTACATACATCACTGTCAAAAGCTTTTCTTGGCGCATATCCAATGAAAGTTCTCCTCAAACCTTCCAACGAACTCTTTGTCAATCACGTCTTCCACGTCTATCAATCCCGCCCCATACTCCACCAGCATCCGCCTGTTACCTTCGATCCCTAGGCCAGTCGAAAACATCTTTACACCCATCCAATCATCCCTCATGTGATCCTTCTCATCCGTGTGCAGATTGAACAACAGCCAGCCTCCCGGCTTCAGCCAGTCGACCATCTTTTTCAGCATAGGCCCGTGTTCGTCGCGCGGGAGATGGAATAGGGAATAGAAGGCCATGACTGCGTTGAATGAGCCTTTCTCGAATTCAATTGCCGTCATATCTCCTTGCATGAACTGTGCTCTGGGTACATGCTCCTTGGCGAGAGTCAATTGAGAGGATGAGATGTCAACGCCGAGTACCTCAAAACCCTGATCGACCAACTGTTGTGTTGCAGGTAACCCAGCGCCGCATCCCAGCTCAAGGACTTTCGAACCTTTGGGCAACGATTTCCCGAGCCTTTCGATGTATTCTGTTCGCTTCTGTGTCAATCGCGGAGCAGCCCAGCTGTGGTACTTCGGAGCTATCGCATCATATCCTTCTTTCACGATAGCTTTCAAATCGGTAGCCGAGGTTGAGGTTGACATTGTGGGTATTGACAAATCGTAAGCTACCAATCAATGGTGCGCATCAGCTGAATGCATGTGTGATTTGTGATTTCTATTTCCTGACCATCGACCGAAGCTAACCCGAAGGTAATCTTGTGAAGCTTTGGGTCTAGATCATGTATACCATATCGAACCTCGAATGCGAAGACAAACGGAAACGCTACGAAAACCAGCTGAGCTTGAAGATCCTGTGAACCTTCGTGAAGGCTCACAGAGGCTCACCGGTGCTAGAATGCCAGACTTAGACTCGGTCGGGCGTATGTATATGATCCTACCGGTACCTAACAGTGATCCTGGGCTCAAGAATTGGCTCAACCTGATAAAAGCCTCGAAGGTCTAGTAGTTACAAACGGGTTATATAACTTCTAATTTTCTTCCGTTACTACCTCCTTGCCTGGTGCAAGTCTTTCGAATTTTTCAGCTGGCCTCCTCACAAACAATTTTACACTTCACGTTATGATTTTTCCTTCTAATCTCCTTATTTTCACCTATCTCGCGCTTGGCATAGCATTGTTGGTTGCCAAAGCTGCACCCGTTAAAACACTTGGGTACCGGCCTATGAGCTCGGAGAGAAGGGAGCTCGCGCGCATTTCCATTCTCTGGCTCCGAAGTTCGAACAAGAGGTAGACGAAGTCTTCGTGGGAGTACGAATGGTTTCTTGGGTACCTCTTATATTTTTCCGACATTAGGAAGAAAAGAGTATGGTGTTGAACCTTTCATTTTAGGACAAGGCCTATGAATACAATTTCCTGGGGACACTTTCCGCAATTCCTGCCTCTGGCCTTGCACTTGGAGAAGGTGCATATTTGTCTCCAGGATCTGGAATGTTCCCGCCTGCCAAAAAAGATCCGTGAGTCATTGGAAAGAATTCTCATGCAACTCTTTGATATATCCATCCAGTGATCATTATTGGACAGTCAGTCTACTTAGATATCTTGATATACGATTAATAATTCTCTGATTTTACAATCTTCAAATAGTGCATAGTGTTCGCGAACAAGGATCTCATTTATAATGAGACGAAGGTGTGTGGTCGATGCACTCGCTTGGTTTCTCAGACTGAGAAAGGTTTGTTCAGGTGTATATCACAAAATGCGAAGACCGCAATGCACATCTGATAACCTATCTTAATGCTGCGATCCCAGGATTAGCGGAACGTCACGACCGCATTTTGCTTTCCCATTTCGAAAACAATCTCATGATGCTTATTCCCCCGCCCTTCCTTGTTAAAACACCCTCGTTGCACTACTATGTTCCGGTATACGGTACGAATCATCTCAAACTTCGTGTGAGATGCTACCCATCAGGTCAGTCCACTCTTCACTTCGAAGCTCGATTGCGTTGATTTGTGATTATACCGATCTTAGACGAACTACCACATTCTATCCCGACTGCTGAGTGGCAAAAGTGGCCAAACGTAATGTGGAAACCGCCTACTCCGAGGTTGGTTGATTGAAGATTCTGTGATAGCAGCCTGTGTTCATGCAGGCCGCTGGAATCATTCGAGATTTGGATGCACATGGAGCTCAAGCTGCCTGCAACCAAAAACACACTCCTTCGCAAACTCGCCATTCAACCATTTCCCCTAACCGGGGCCAATGGAACTGTTGTGGAGAGTCATCTACATAGAGTCATGGTCGGACCTGGTCGGACTTGATTGGTGGCTTGGATCACAATCTTAATATTCATCTGCAAAACCTGTTTTTTTGGCTAAGGGTCCGAAAGTAATCGAGAGCATTTCCCAGCAGTGAAAGTACTCAGAGCAGCCTGCTCTCAGTGCTTTCGGTACTGGGGTCTTCTGCTCTCAGCCGTTAGCCAAATATCCATGTTTTGCAGATGCTTGTAGTGGGTTTCTACCTTTCTCTACACGTTCAGAGTGGTTTACATAGCCACTACTTGTTTGAATAAGAGAATGTACAGTATGTACATGTATCAATAAGTTTAGAGGTTCTTAGAGACGTGCGAGTGTGAGAAAAATATTGCGGTCTCGAATTCCTCAAATGCCACCACTGTTTTCGGGCTATCTTCCCCATATCGTATACTCTGTCGCCAATGTCTCTCTTTCTCTTCACCTCGTTTACCAGAGAAATACTTTTGCGGATGAAAGAGCACGCGTGAACGCACAGGAATCTGTTCTGCAGTCAATTTTGGACGAATTACGATCGAATTCTTCACTGTCACCAGCCGATCTTCAGAGGTTGAGGAGACTTGCTCGAAATCCTGTGCACAAAGAAGAAGAAGTAATGGTCGAAGAGAAGATTAGCTGGAAGGATGCTTTATTGGGCCGGACCAAGTCTCGACGATCTGCTGGTTCCGGTTCGTCGTAATTTTGTCGTTGACTGGAACTCGAGTATTCTCATTAATTCTCATTCCTAGAAAATGAGCCATGACCATAGTCTGTTCAGACGAAATTTACACCTCGTCTCTTTCAACCACTGTTCGAGCTAACGAGATGCAAACAGATGTGATACGAATTCTACACTACTATGAACTCAAGTGACGGCTGTTTGTCTTGTACCCTATCAGTTAAACCCTGGATCGATATTAGGTGTAGGTTTCATGAACTTCATGCTCTAGGGCGGACAGTTACCAACGGGAATAATGATTCTCTGTGCCAAAGGTTAACAGAATCGTAGCGCCTTCGCCAGGAGAAGAGGCTTTCTTAAGCTTGTTTGGCAATCCTGCGCAGGGTGAATTGGATAAATATTCCATTATTGTACAACATCATGTAATATTGTACAGTACATGGTAAACTGGTTGTTCGGGAATCGGACCTCGCCAGTATAATTCATATCCTATCCTATCCTATCCATGATTTGGAGTGATAGTAAATTATATCGGATCTGAACTACATACATATACTAATTTCGTACACTATCTGAATCCTGTCCTGCCAGCAGAGGGCGCGATTGCTTGTCATTCGAATGATTGTCCGGGTATCGTATTGTTATCATCTGAAGAAGTTTGGAAAGATGAATCAGTGCGCCATGAAACCTCCTTCCCCCTGTGGACCCTCTGGTAAATCAAAGAACTCATCGTCGTCGCTGAAGGCTGAGAGATCCAGATTATTCACGGCGTTTCGAGCAGCCGCTCCGGTCGCGTCCAAGGATTGTGCAGCATCCCAGATATGAGAATAATCTTTCGACCAAGTGGAGTCGTGATCAGTAGTGGTATGTTCTAGTGCCCCTTGTCCAAATTGGAAGGTATTATCAGTATCACCACCACCCCCAAAGTTGAAACTCAACGATTGAAAGAAGTCCGGCTCCGTATGAGAAATGCCAGGGTCTGGAGGATTTAGGGAGGAAACTTCGGGGGTGGAGCCTGGCTTCGTGACTGTAGGAACTACAGTATTTGTCGCAGAATCGGGAGTGAGGACGGGAAGTAGAGCTTCAATTGAAAGTTTCGCTGGATTAGAAGTATCTGAGTCGTTCTTGGTGGTGCTAATGCCTGGGATGACTTCTTCCTCGTTCTTTGTATAAGTGTCACCGTCCGGGAATTGCAGTGGACCTTCGGTTTTCGATTTCTTCGAGGACTCAGGTACGACAGTTTTCATTTCCTCACCGGGCAGGGGAGATGCCGAGACATCTGGCGGAGCTTGTGTTGTTGATGGGCTTAGTGATTGAGCAGGCTCGACATTGGCGTCTTTCTCCGGCACAGGTGGAGGTGTATCCAATGTTGATGGGCTCAGTGATTGGGCAGGCTCGACATTGGCGTCCTTATCCGGCACAGGTGGAGCTGCACCCAAGTTTGATTCCTCTCCTTTCCTATCGAGAGATTTTCCCTCGTCGTGGTTTCCTCCCGAAGGAGAATCATCCCCAATCGTCACCGGATTGTTACTGGTAGGATTACCGTTAGAAGGTAAAGCGTCTTCGCCCTTGTTCGGAGTGTCTGCTTCCAAAGGTTGAGCATTAGGAGTCGAACCATCAACGTTAACCACGACCTGCGTTGACATTGTATTCTCCAACGGTGTGTTCGTCACCTCGGGCGAGTCAGATGAAGGCACATGATCAGTTCCAGCCAGGACCTTAGGGTCATTGGGCGTTTCTGGCTGAACCCCGTTACTGTTGGAGGCTGCCCGAATTTCGTCTTTCAACGGCGATAGTACGGACAACGTCTCCTGCTGAGTCATTGTCAAGGGCTCCTGTGTTCCTGCTTCTGTGTCTCTAAGTAGTGTCCCAAGAGGCTTCGAGTCATCGCCTTTCCCTGGTGTTTCTTCTACTGATGGTTCGGCCTGAGGGACGATGGACGAAGATGGCTCAGTGTTCCCTTCACCGGTAGCAACCTTGTCATCCTGGTTTAGGGTTGCAGCCTTGGTTTGTACAGAATCATCATTGTCCCCTTCTGATGTAGATGTAGGTTCTATAGCCTCCGTTTCTTTATGTTGCTGGGATGAAATCTCGAGGACCGATTCAGTACTGAGATGGTCGGAGGTCACAAGTTGATCTCCCGAGTCCACGGTCAACGAATCCGTGTCCCTAGGATTCGTAGACGAGATAGCGTTATCTTGGGTTAGGCTATTCGAAACGTCCCCTGCTGGTAAAATCGACGCATTCGTGTCCTCAGATTTCTCAGGTAGTGGTGCCTCAACCTGAACGAGGCTCTCGGAATCAACTTGCGGCGCTGGCACAGTTGACATACCCTTGTCAGAGATCTCAGTTAAAGGGGTCTTCGTCCGGACGGGACCGTTGGAGAGGACTTGCGTTTTATCCTCTGGTTTGACAGTCGCCTTGTTCTCAGTTTGCTCAAGGGTTTGAGCCTGAATGGACTCAGAGTGATCAGAAACACTTTGCGTGTTGTCCTCTGGTAGTAGACTTGGTGTGGGTTCCGCCGCGCCTGGCTCTGGAGTTGCCTCGTTAGCAGTACTATAAATTATTCCTTTTCCTTTTCCCTCCGACGTTTGTATGAGTGTATTAGTAGTATTTGCCGCGGGACTTTCCTCAAGATCGTTGTGCGCAGCCGCCGTATCAGAAGGAACTTCAATCGATGGCTCTGGCGCTTCCGAAGTAGTAGTGGTAGCAAACTCCGGGGCCGTCTGATCAGTGTCATCAGCAGCACCTGGGTATAGCGTATCGGATGGTACAAGTTTGGAAAGCGGTGCATCCTCTGAATCAACGTCCTGCGCTGTTGTGACAATTTCGGGACTGCCTGCAATGGCTCCGAGACCAATATTTGCACCAGCGGCATCACCATGAGCAGCGACTAGCGCTGTTTTGGCGTCCTCGACAATAATATCACCAGGGTTATGAGAACCCCATGTGGTGGCAGTAAAGGAAGCCATCGCCTCACCATCAATAGCGATGGACGCTACCTCCTCTTCGTCATTGACAGTGACAGTCTCCGCCTGTCTCTTATTATCATCGTTCACCACATCATCACCCTTTCTCGATTCGTGCTTTTCATCTTTCTCACTCGTACCAAAATCATCATCGTGAAAATTGTCATGTTCGCCGCTATCAACCCGAGTTTCATCGTCGTCTGACAACTCTTCTACCGTTTTCATACTACCACTGTCACTTCCCCCGTCTATATCCAATCGAGAATCAGTTACGCTCCTGTCATCATTTTCCGGGCTTTTTCCTGTTTTTGTTTCCGCCAGTAGGGGTAGGGCTTCGAGGCAGGTCTGAGTCCTTGATGTTGGCGGCAGAGGCCGGGGTTTCTGCAGTTCCGTTGCCGGGAGCGGCCCCAGATGTGTCGTTGTTAGTTGCATCAGAGGGCTGGTTGAAGATATTACTGAGGGTGTTCGTGATACTACCGAGTCCACCTGAAGTGTTGGTCGAACCTGCTGAGAAGGCGAGGATGGATTAGCAAAATCTGGAACGAGGGGGGTAACAGAATTCACCAATCCACCTGGAGAAGCCTTCTTCACGTCTTTATCGCCAGATTTGTCACCGTTCTTGTCAATAGCCTTAGGATCCTTGCCGCTTTCATCCACCGTGGTACTTAGGGAGGGGGATACGTCGGTGGACGCTAGCGGAACATCTCCGAGAGGGGTTGATGTGGTAGTAGCGGCCGCACTACTCGAAGCATTATTTGACTTAGAATTCGTAGTGGCATTGGACCCCCAAGGACTGGCAGGCTTGTTGGCGGTAGAACCGGTGGCACCCCAAGCAGAACCATTGGTAGACTTCGTTGTGGCAGTGGCAGTAGTCGGTGGAGCGTTAGTTGTAGCATTAGAAGTACGGTTCGGTTTAGCCGGGGGCGCAGGTGGCGCAGGTGGTTCTTCTGGGGCAATGGGTACGGCTGAGTGAGTCTCCTGCGTTTTCTTGACGGGGGCGGCTTTGACCGGAGATTTCTTCGTGGGCTGAGGTCTCGGAGGCTCATCGTCCGGCAATGGCTCAGAATACTCGGGGATTTCGAAGAGATCAACAATCAGACTCTGCATCTCGTCATCTGGTAACGTGGCAGAGGTGGGACTGCGACTACCGTCGGCGGCAGGAGTAGCTCGTGCGACTTCTCGAGCTCGGAAAATCTTCAACGTGGTGTCCATTCCCAAAGCCATACCCTCTTCTAGATTTAGAGGCTCTTCTCTGGCTGTCAATGCTGCGTATCGATGAAGAAGAAGGCTGCGGTCAAGCTCGAACTTGTGGTATGCCACGATACGATCGATATCCGGCATCTCTAGCTTCTCTATCTCTCTTGTTGCCAGCTTCATAACCTCGTGGAACCCCCACCTGTGAGCTAGTTCCATGATCGCAACCCAATCCTCCACTCGCGCTTTGTACAATGAATATTTACTGAGAACAAACTCATAAGATGACTTGAAATTTCAAAGGTATTCGGATACATACGGGTTGTAGAAGACCCATAAAAACTTGGCAAAACTTGATGCCTTGACAGTGCTGTCCAACACGATGGCTGTCGACTCGGACGTTCCTTGTCGAGTTGCCCCGGGTGAAGCAGGTGTCGCTAGCTCTCGTTTGAAAAACTGGCTTTCTCGTTCAAAAAAATATCTATGTACTCGGAAATGATTCTGTTCAATCTAAACGAAATGAAAGGAGGTCAGATTCAAGATGTGATTTTCATTGTTATTCGCAGCAACATACCAGGAAGAAGAGATCACCTCCGGTGAGGTAGTACTCTTCATGTCGGCGCAGAGCCGTGAAACCTTCCGAATCGGAAGACTGGTGAGAGAACATGTCAAGAAGGGGGGAAAAAGTCGTCTGTCCTGTTGACCGAACGACGGGTATATGTATAAGTTGTTGGTGAAATGGAAGGAAAGAAAACAAAAAAATTCTGGTTATTTGAACCCAAATGTCGGCTAATTTACACGTGTATAACACATGTTACCAAACCGATGTTCCTGCAATTGTTGGGATTCCAATATTGTCGGACCTCATTGTACTGTATAGAGTTTTGTTCGATCAGACGTATGCCGATTGTTGTATGAAGACATTTGGCAGTCCTATACCTCGAGGTAGAGCGCAGCGTCGGTTCGTGGTAGACAAGGCGATGTTCAAGCGTAAGAAAACTGCAGGGCTTGTTCATTTCAGTTTAATTTATCTATGTAGACTTTTGAAGCTTCGATGATTATAGCAACGGAAGAAGGCATTTGAGCGCGCGGAGGTAAAATTTAACGCTCGCTTTGCATTTGTTTGCACACGCCGCAATTTCTTGCTTTGACCGGCGCCTCAGCGCTTAACAGCCTCATTGTTCTCAAATTGTCAGCTTATGCAGACTCGTGCATGTTCTGATTGCTATTGTCCTCGTGTCATATCATAGTAATCATACGCAAGGTCACAACCTCCATCTGGCGACAATGCCCACCTAGATATATTTACCAAGACACCCGTCACAACAGGAAATTCAAACTACATAGTGTATACATATCGTAACAGAACGTCCAAAAGATAAGTAAATGTGGAATGTACAGACTGCTCAGTATGAAAGTAATTTGGTCAGGCTTCGGACCACGAGCCGGGAAGGGGAGGGATAGAAGTGATAGAAACAGTCCGGAAGGTTCGCGCCCGACTCCATCTCATTGAACTTCGTCTGTCGTCAAGTGGGGGTCGTCGCGTGGTGAAATCAATCCCATTAAGGTGTTCCGAATGGACTTCCTCCTTTGGCGTTGTTGATTCTGATTCTTGTACGTGAGTTGACTCTTCTTCAGTGTCTGGCCAGACGTCTTCACTGCCCGCCCCAGTTAGCCAACAGCGTTTAGTATGAATCTGAAGAAGTCGGTAGTGCTCACCTCCATTGGGACTCTGAGCTCGCCGCTTAGAGTTTGTTACTTGCGAGGAGAGACTATTAGTCCTCCCAGTCCGAACTGTTGATACTTCCGTAATCGTATCCATTTTGTGCATTCCATTCATCTCGTCGGGCGTGTCGCTCGAAGGAGCGGGAGGGGGAGGAGGCCTCTGAATTCTCCGTATGCTTCTTGATTTGGGTTCCATGTTTATTGTAGCTAATGCCTCTTCGTAAGCTGCTGCCTATGACAAAGAGGAAATTAAGTCAGCTTCTCGCGCGAATGACGAATGCGAGCAATGTTCACCCAGCCACTAGCAGAAATGCTCTTACGGTTATCGTTAGGATTTCCACTGAAGAGATCTTTCATGAGATCACGAATCGTATCTTCAACCTCTCCTTCCTCAATATCATCGGGCAAAGGACTCGTCCCTCGGTCTGCGGGGGAACGCAGATGCTCCCGCGCCTGGAACACCATGACTGCCGTTTCGTATCCCAGTTTGTGCGTTTCGAGGAGGCTAAGTGTTCGATCTCGAGCACATAATTGCGCATAGAGTGGAATGAGTAGATCCTCGTCAACTTTGTATTCCTGATACAGGGAAATCTGTTCGACAAGTTCGAGATTTAATTTCTCCAGGTTTCGGACTGCCAATCTTTTTACTTCAGGGAACTTGAAGTAACATGCGAGGGACAGTATCTTCGCCCAGTCTTCTAGTTTAGCTTCTTCGTATGTATAAACCCTGAAGGAGGAAAATCAATAAAACTCAAAAATAATGGGCATGTAGCGTTAACACACGGATTATAAAACACCCATAGAAGTTGCTGAAACTCCTCGCTCGTCACATCTAGTACCACAGGATTGTTTAGAGAACCATACGGCGCTTGCCCGGTAGGCGGCGGCCTAGACAGCATATCCTGAAATTTCGGAGACTCTCGATCAAAGAAATAACGATGGACCTTGAACAAACTATTTTCGGCCTTTCGGTACAAAGACCATTGGTCATAATTCCTAAACGCAGATTATCACAACTAAAACCTCACCTGGAAAAACAAATCACCCCCGGGCATATAATATTTTTTGACAATACTCAGATGTTGCAGCTTAGGCTCCAATGACCGGTCTGACATCCTGAATCACAGAGATGGCGAGCAGCGTCGTTTATATGGCTGTGGAGGGAGGTAGCGCTTGAAGGGAAG
Source organism: Lentinula lateritia (assembly GCA_028011325.1). NCBI lineage: Eukaryota > Fungi > Basidiomycota > Agaricomycetes > Agaricales > Omphalotaceae > Lentinula > Lentinula lateritia. Next base: position 106,571 of record JANVFT010000060.1, read on the forward strand.
AATAAGAGAAGCCAAAAACGAAATCATCATCTCGTACTCTCCACGTGCAGTTTGAAAAGTACACGCTGCAAGATAGAAGAAAAGTTCGAAACCGAATTCGGGGGAATTCGATGCTGGCAAAGCTTGTGGCGTTCTGCGGTGTTCTTCGTAAGAGTTTGGCATATTACCCAGTAATTTGACGTACTGGGGCTAGGATAAGACCCTTTCACTCTTTATGCTAATAGGTCCTTTTCGAACTCTCGAAGAAAAGTTTTGTGGAAGTGGAAATGTGTGGGTTCAGTCGTGTTCACATGAATGGCAGCCGCGGGAAACTCGAAAAATAGTATCAACACAAACTCGGGAAAATGTCGTCGATGTCGATGAGCTCACAAAACGGAACTATTGGGGTTAGCTCGATAATTGACCAAAAATGGTTACAGACTTACGAGGACGGTCGTCTTTGGAGCGGTCGTCAATGGCAATGAAGGAATCCGCGGAAATGGAACGGAAAAGTATGTATTAAAGTATTACTATTATTAGTTGACTCGGATTCACCTCCTGTACGCTACTAGTACCTACTAGTACATGAATAAACTACGCCTTACAGTTACAATCATCGAAATTTCGATCCCGACCTCGACCAAGATATGTATATTTGGCGCGATATGCAAGCCTGAGTTACTAGTAATTCGGGCTCATGCAATCATCCTTCACCCTCCTCGCCAGAACTGTAGAGATAATCAGAGCTCGATAGATCACTCATCGGTTCATCCAAATCCACTTCGGGATCAGAGTCAGCTTCCAAAAATGTCCGTTCCGAAGGCTTTCGCTCTCGAGTGGAACGTCGTAAACCGGACGGAGAGGAGACAGAGCCTTCTGGTGTGCTCCCGGCAGCGATACCCTGTCGTTTTGCGCTTCCTTTCATTCGCGATTTCATCTTCGATTTTGATGTTGGTTGCAGGGCTTTCGAATCCGAGTCTGTCACTGTGGATGCAGCCTTGTTCGACCGGAGATCTTCGAGGAATGTACGGTCATAGGCGACACATTGCATACGGATAATGTCTAGACACTGTCCAAGGAAAGGAACAAATGGGAACCAAACTTTGGAATGAACGCTCTAATGCCTACCTCATCCCCCCTTATAAAAGCATCGATAACATCCTGAACGTCAAGAAACCCAGGATTCCCTTTGACAGCCTGAATCTTGTCGCATTCCGTCTTGATATTTTCGTGGGTCAGGGGCATATTGTGCTTTCGCAGGTAAATACGAGCTCGCATTTGAGCCCAAACATTATCTCGCTTCAGCGTGATAATGGTACGTCCCCACCGCTCTTGTGTCTATAGAATACTGTGGAATCGATATAGATCCAAATGAAGATGGACCAACCAACCTTCACAGGTTGCCTAGAAAACTGCTCTCCAGTCATCTCTGCGCACTTCTTCAATGCATACTCTCCAGCATAGAGCCAGACACTTGGAGTCTTGCCCCGCCCATCGTAGTTGATGAAAATCGTTGCAGGCTGAACTTCCAGGATATCAGTGCGTTTCGTCAAGATGATTCCGGGATCTCCCGGTTTTGCTGGAAGATCAGGGTTCTCCTCGTAAAACGGGAACAGGATTGAACGAACAAGAGGGTTATTGGTGGTAGATGACGGATTGAGGTGTGCCTTGACAATAGCTTGGAAAGATCCAGTACTGATCTTGTACTTCTGGCCTAGGAGTGCACGTGGAATGCGAAAGTTCATGTCAGGATCAGGATTGATGATAAGGGAAGGAGTATCATGCAAGAAACCGGCAACGGCTTCGACCCACAGAGGATCTAAAGCTAGGATGGTAGGTACTGAGGAAAGTCGAAATGTTTGAGGTGAGCGCTTTTCCCCCTGCGAGTTATTAGTCAGTCATCCATGCCAGGGGTTTGAAATAGCTGATGATTTACCTTTACTTTGGTAGTACTATGAGGATTATCACCACGTGGAGAGTTTTTTACGCTGATAGTGGCGGATGCTTCTCGATCTTCATTCTTTCCGTGCTTGCTTGAGTCATTGCTTGAGTCAGCATGATTGCTAGAATCGTGCGCCTGTTGATTCGGGTACTCAGGAGAAAGCGACATGACTGCGAAGGAAACTGGCTGTTCCGGAACTCTGTTTTCATGTTTAATTCCGTCCACAACGTCACTTGAAATCTTGGGCATGGTCAGTAACGGGACAGATATACACAAAAAATGAATTATCACAGTGGAAACTGGCAGAGCAAGAAGCTCTCGTCTGGCGTTCGGTGCAGGTATCTGTAAGTAAAAAAAGTTGTACGTCCGATAGATACGCTGAATGTGATAGTACACACCATCTCAGCATCTCGGTCGACGGTAGGAGGAAAACTCGAAGTAGATGGACTATAAGGTAGGAGAGGAGAAATAGGATAGGAAAGTGCGGCGGCAGCAATGGAGGATGAAGGTGAAGATGGTGTAGGTGCAGACGAAGCACCGATGAAGGGAGCATGCACAGGGTTTTTCAATTCATCTTTAGTATGCTTGATAACCGCTGTGCTATCGCCAATAACATGCTCCGTTTCGAGGAAAAGACGAGCGAGGACACCCGCAGTAGCAGAGCCTTGTGGAGAAACACCATTGAAAATAGACTTTGTAACAGGTGCGCTATCTTTTTCGGTGGCTGTTGCATGCCAGTCAATGTGCGGCAAAACATCGCTGCTCGATGAAGCAGGAAAGGCGCTGCGTGAGCCGCGCTCTATTGTACCGTCGGAATTCAAGGAGGAAAGATAATCTTGCTGTCCTTGCTGCTGTTCTACGTTGGGGCTCTCTCCAACATCATGCGACTCTTCCTAATGTTTGTCTTGGGATTCTGTACAATCGTCCAAATTATGTAGTATTCACAGCTTACCCTAGCTTGAGAAGGTGTGTAGGGGGGAGTAGCTTGACATAGGCGAGAAGATTCCTGAAGACAACAATTAGCTGGTCTATTTGCACAACAATCTGCGAAACTTACCTTGTGAGGCAGAATACCATTCGTATCTCTGTCGGCACTTAGTGCCTACAATAGCGTGAGACAGATTTGGCTTTCGTCAAGCTCCTGAGACTTACAGCAGTGAAACTCGACAAAGGCCTTTCGATAAAACGTGCTGCATCTGCACGAGAGCCCTGGTTACCCGGACCGTTAGCATGAGCATAGTAGCAAATCAGTTCCAAAACTCACGTTGACTGGAGCACATTCTGGGGATAGTACTCTTCGGCGCTTCAGAAGAGAACTTAACTCATTATCAACAGGTCCAACTTCAATAATTTCCACATCTGGGGATATACTTCGGACTCTCTTGTTGTTTTTGATGCGGGTGATTGAGGTTGTATCAACTGTGCTAGGTCCCAAGTTGTCTTCAGCGAGATCATCGCCTTCAGCATCACTGATCACGACCGGCTTGATAGATGGTTGTCGAGATGCCTTTATAGAATATGTGAGTTACAAAAAGATACATTAGCGTCCACTTACGTGTGATTTAGGTATGTTTCCTTGACTTCGGCGCGCCAATTCTCTCTTCAACTCCTCGATTTGACTGAGAAGGCGCCCCTTTTCCATAGTGATTTTGACAATTTGTTGGTTGGCTATTTCGAGCTCGTTGCGGAGATCTTCGCGCTCGGTTCTTATTATGTGGCATTCATCGCAAGGAGATGGGGAAAAATCAATTTCGAATTCAAGTTTTGGCCGCATATGTAGAGGGAACGAGGGGCAAATGAAGCAGAAGGGCTAAATATTCCTGAACGCTGCCTAGGCCCAGTTTCAGTTTCTCGGGGAAGGTCGTACTTTATTGATTCCTCAGAAGGTCCTTTTTCTTCTTTTCGAATTAGAAATAGTCCAGTGTATTTTGGGTGAAATTATGGAGTTGCTGAAATGAGTTGAAAGCTTTTTTCGCCCATTCTCACGGTTACTTGATTGTATTGTCATTTGTTCTTTACCTCCATCTCACCTCAAACACCTGTTACAACTTTGGCCTCGATAGCATTCGAACCATGAGCTTTCAAGATATTGAAGCTGGATTTGGACCCGGGGCTTCCAACAATAACATTTCCCTTGCGACTCCCGAGTCTCCAGAGGATGCAGCATTTCGCAGTCTGCAGTCCAGTCTTTCGCTACAGATGCTCAAGATGAACGCGAATGTACAGGGAATCCTGAAGCTTGTGGACCAGCTAGGAACTGGAAGAGATTCTGCGGCATTAAGGAAGAGTCTGTGGGTTCTTCAGCGAACAATTATTGAACGAATTTGGGGAATGATTGTTGTCTTCGCAGGCACGACCTGACGGACACTACCCGTGCCATGGCCAAGAGAGGGTCTGAGGACTTGAAGAAACTTACCACCCAACAGACCAAGCTTGTAAGCAGTCTAAGACATCCCATTCGACCAATCTTTTCATTCGCGACTTTCCCTTTTCTGCGCTACCTGGACTTGTTTTCATCGTGGGCACGATCCTCTACAGCCTCATCAAAAGGCTTCGTTGCAGAAGACCTCTCATGACTTTCAACTCTCCCTCGTCGGTTTCCAACGTGCGCAGCAACTCAGCGCTGACCGACAGAGAACGGTAGTGCAAGGTGTGAAGATGGCAGTGGAGGATAATGGCGAAGGACCGTGAGCACATAGGAGGTTTTTCCACTTGTGTTCGGTGTGATTGAAATGTTTGCTCATCAGGGAAGCTAACGAGCCACCTTCATCACCTTCTCAGCGTCAAGCTCAACTTTTGCAGGCGCAACTCTCCCCTCATGAATTGGCCTACCAAGAATCTCTCATTCACGAACGGGAGGAGGATATCCGAGAAATAGAAGCCGGAGTGCACGAGTTGGCCGAAATTTTCAGAGATTTGGGAACCTTAGTGCATCAACAAGGCGGAATGCTCGGTAAGCCGTTACATACTTCTAAGGTGGCACCCGCATTGATTACGTTGTTCTGATAGACAATATCGATTACAATATCCAAAGTGTACATATGGACACATCTCGCGCTGCAGAAGAACTGACCACAGCGCACGAGTATCAGCGAAAAGCAGGCAGACGTGCGGCGTGCTTGATGTTGATATTAATCGTCGTAGTGGCGATTGTACTACTCGCGGTGCGTGTTTCGTTGCTTACAGGAGGTAATACTGCTCATAACTTATCCATGTGGTTAGGTTTTGTCGTAGGCCCTTCCATCCATTTTCCTGTTTCAGTCATTCTGTTCACATCATTGAACGTTCTTTCTTTCGAACTATCCAGCGATTCAACATAGCGCGTTGTACACTTTAATCCCTATATATATCCTCAGCTTATCCTACCGGTTATCATTATGCGTTCTTGCCCCTTTTTCTAGACTCTGGAACTGTACACTTTATATCAGTGTCACGACTTCAACTTATATCAAGATATACATACATACGACGTACTTTTCACCGACGATCTCTGATTCCAGGAATATCATTCAGTTTGCCTCAGTCCCCACTCTTTGAACAAGTAAACTTTACACAGTCAATAGTGAGTGGTGGATTTTCTACTTTTCGAAGGGCAAAGGAAACAACTTCGTCGTCAGAAAGGTGAAGATTCCTTACTGTCCCCCTGCGTCTATTACGACGGTTGGAAGGCAATCGAATGTCACACTTCATCTTGTTTTCTCCCTATCCTCCAATTTACACCACCGGGCCTGAAGCACGACGCAGATTTAGCGTTCTACTTAGTTTCGTTTCCTGCTTGCAGTTCATGAATTTATTTTCCAGGGATCTTCGAAAGTTACATAACAGATTCTTTCTACCGTCGGAGGTCCAATCGGAGTCGGATCTATCCCATCTGATAGATGGCTGAGATGGTTGAAAGACACCAATAGGCCAGGAGCAATGGCATAAATAGCTATAGAGTATTGAGCACCTTCCTCAAGCTGCTGGTCAACTCAACCCCCTTCCCGTCGCATTCGTTTCGTCTAGCCTTCGTCCGCTTTGCGCCTTTACTTCATCTGCTCCGTCTCTTACTCCACATTCCCATTTCTACATCTCCAAATGCACCTCCGAATCCTCAGTGTCTGTGTTGCTGCTCTTGGTGTCGTGCATGCTGCACCATTGAATGTGCGTTGCTATAATCAGTATCTTGGGCTTGGATTAGACTGAACCTGACTGATTAATCCTAACCTTTTGCTTAGGTCACTGACAGAGGACCGAGTTTCGAAGCCCACAATGGACCCAGTACCTCCATCACAGTGGTCGAATTCATCGGGCAGTATGCTGGGGCTAAGCTCCAACAACCAGCGTCTAAATTCGAGTCGGAAAAAGTTCAGACGGCGATGGACAGAGTATTGAACCGGCAAGAATCCCTCTACGGACGGATGCCGCACCCCAGAGAATTCAAGATTCTGAACAAGTTCAAAGAGGCGACAGGTCACTGGTACGATACCAAGTATTTCGAGTGCATGATGCAAACGCTTGATCTACATCCGTGCGACCCGCCGTTCTTATGTATCTTCCAAGTCCCTTACAAAGAGACTGATCTTGTCCCGTCCAACCTAGAGATGCGCGTAGAACGGTTGAGGAACGGTACACTTCTGCCACCAGTGGATGTCTTGGGAACAGCTTCTGGATTGGCCTTATAGTCATGGAAAGTAGTAGCAGGTTCCAAACAGAACTTTCCCGGCAGACAATTTACGGGTCCCAGGAAGACGAGATAGAGTCGTTTGAAACGAGAATGTATGCAAGGGGAATGTAGTGGAGGTCATCGTTCAATTGCCTGAAATTTTGTAGAAGCCTTTTCCTTTCCCTTGCAAGTGAAGCGACTTCTGTCTAGAATAAAGGAGAGCCAGATTTCAGCGCAGTTCAGCTGCCAGCACTCGAGCCCGGTCACGATTTGATCTCGTTTGAACGTCCAAATGTATTGCCAGAAGTATGTATGATTCGTAGATCAGGCATAACTATCACCTAAATCAAATGCCTCATTTCTTACTCATCTTCATCATCATCTCCATCGCTCTCTTCTCCATCGCTAACCAATCCAACTACACCTCCCCGCGCCTCTTCAGCACTCCTTTCACTCAACACTTTCCCAGCCTCTCTCAACTTCCCTCCGAACGCTTTTCTCGCACCTGCATTCGATGCCACGTCCCATATCTGTAGTTTGGCTTTTGACCCTCCAGCGGCGACTGTCAGGGGCGAGTCTGGAGAGAATGAGGTGGAGAAGACTTTTCCCTGTGAAGAAATAAGTTCGTTCATGTCTAGATATTGGTAGCCGAGAGGCACATACCACCCCTAGATCTCTCGACTGTACCAGGCTGACATTGTTTTTCCCGCCCTCATTTTGTTCGATGTTCCACACTTTGACTAGTTTGTCGCTTCCACCTGTCACGATGCAGCCTTTGATATGTGGGTTCACGTCGAGAGCGGAAGCAGCACCGTCGTGTGCTTGGAGTGTAAACCGTGCTGGGGAAGGCTGATCGAGGTTGGAGCTGGAAGGAAGTGTGCGAGCGTCGAAATTAAGCACGAGGCCGTTTTCGAGGGAAACCTAGGACAGAGAAAAAGTAAGAATTGGTAATTGAAACAGGCATAAAATTTCACAAGACGGAAAGAGGATGATACTTACATAGAACCCACTCTCGTTCCACGGATCCCATCTCAGTGCCTCGACATCACTTCCCAAGAACGCTCCGACCCCTCCTTCTGGCGCTCTCGAATCGAATGTCCTCACAGTCCGATCGTAACTTCCCGTTAACAACACCGCTGGATCTTTCTCATTCCATTGTACCGCCTGTACCTTGTCTTTATGAACATCGAAACTCCGCAACGCACCACCCTCTCCTCCAGTTATTGTCGGATCCCGACTCAGATCCCATAGCTTCACGGTCTTATCCGCACTCGCGCTGGCTAGTAGATTCCTTTGCTTTTTATTCCAGCTTAGCCCTAAAACTGCATCGACGTGGTATGCTTTTTCTGTCTGTCTCGATTTAGTCTTTTTTTTCTTTTTCTTACCCGTACCAAGGGGAACTGGGATATGAGCTTTTGTTTTATCGGGTCGACCCAAGACGCTATTTGGGTACATTGCCTCTACGACGTCGAGCGACCATATCTCGATTTCAGGATCGAGTGTACCAACGGCGATGTAGTTACCGAAGCCTAGATTTGAAGGATCGTTGTTCATAGTGGAAGATGATGAAGAAGCGGGCGGGAAGTCGAGCCATTCAAGGCATAGAGGGAAATTGGGTAACATCAGATCGTGGTGGACGTATAGATTGGCTTCAGATTCTTCGTAAACGTAAATCTCTAATTGGGAGATTTCGTCTTCGGTTTTGGCAACGACGAGGAGGTTATCTGAGGGAAGGACTTCAAGTTCAGAGCGTTCTGCTTCAATGTCATCTTCGTCGTCCTACATAGACAAATAATTTGGTAAAAGAATAGAAGAAAAGGATCGTTAATTTTACCTTTAGTGTAATATAAGGATCTTCATCGTTATTTTTGTACACAGCAATATTGTTGATATTGCTGAAATGGCTGATATCTGCGAATGAGTATTGTTAGGACTTGGCTTCCCGAGATATACGAATGCTTACTATCTCCAGGTGTATCATCATCATAGTCGTCCAAGTTATATTGAGAAAGATCGTCGTCTTTTGATGTTGTGGTTTTTGGATCTGAATTAGGATTTGGAAGAGCAGCCTCGGGATCAACGTCCATTGCGTTCTCATCTTCGCTGTACAAAAAATTAGGAAAAGAAGAAAAACTGAAATTTCAGTACAGAAATCAACTCACTCGACCCAATCTCCCTCATCTCCGTCCCTATCTCCTTCCATAACCTCAACGTCCACGTCGCTGTCGCCATCCTCTCCATCTAAATCACTCTTTCCCATACTTTTCGCAGCATTGTGTGCCCTCTTAAGTTCGACCTGCGCGTCCTCTAGTTCGATTCTTGCTAATGCACTAACACGTTCAAGTTCTTGATCGTCCAAAACATATTTGGAGGGATTTTGAAGGGCGACACCGCGTTTGACCCAAGAGACGGCGGATATGAGACTGCCGCTCATCTGGATGGTGGTCGTATCGTGAGGAGTTTCTTCAAAAAAAAATTGGTTTCGGGCCGCGTCGCGCGTGCGCAGAAAAAGAAAAATGATTGGACAAGTCCGGAATTGAACCGGAGACCTTTCGCAGGGCAAACATGCGAAGCGAACGCGATAACCCCTACACTACATGCCCGTTGAGTTTGATGCATGGGCTATACAGTTCAGCAAGAATTTTCCATTCGCCAGCCATTATCGAAACCGCGAAATGAACCTCCATTTTCCTCTACTGGTGAGATAGAGAGATGGAGCAATAGTAGATATCGTTCAGATAGTAGGAGCTAGTTCTGTGAACCGAATATCGTTGGAAACTTCGAGAGATAATCAACTTCAATTTCCACGTGGCGCTTGAAGCAGCGGCATCTAATTATTTCGCACTTGATTTCTTTTATGGTTCTCAATATCCTCGAAGTCTTGGGCTCCAAGTACTTTCCAACTCAGTACACGATCCACATCGTCGCTGCTATTGCGACTATCTTTGCTGTGCGAACATATTCACAAGGTCGGGCAACAAACAGAGAAAGAGATTTGCATGCAAGGACTATACTGGTCACTGTATGTGACAACAAGCTCTTTTTTGTTTGTAGATTTGAAACGTTTGTTCTAGGGAGGCTTCACTCCTTTCGGACTGACCATTTTACAAGAACTAGCCGAAAGAGGAGCTCATATAATAGCTCTTTTACCAGATCCAATAGATTCTCCAAGGGTCTCTCTAATAGTCGATGTGCTCCGGACGACGACGTCCAACGAACAAATATATGCCGAGCATTGTGATCTGCTTTCTCCAGCGTCCATCCAGTCATTCTGCAAACACTTTTTGTCGGGCGAAGTAAAGAGACTGGACGCTCTGCTTTTCACTCATGAATTTCCACACGTTGGTGCACTCAGACGCTTTATGACCAAGCCGAAAGCAACGGATGATGTGGAGAGAGAGCAACTCTCGTTAGCTTCGTTTCTGCTGATCACGCTCCTACTTCCATCCCTTCTCACCGCTCCTACTGAACGCGACATTCGTATAATCAACGTTGTCAACCGTTTCTACGCCGCTGCTTCTGCTCCCTCGTTTTCATCGGCATTCTACGACTCACTCACATCTGACGAAACTCTTCCACCGAATTCCACATTTCTTGCGGAAGGAACACGCTCTTTACGCACCATCATCCTTACCCGACATCTGCAGCGTATCCTGGATGCCCTACCGGCCGCTCAGATTCCGAAAACCGACAGCAATAGCTCTGCAATCCCCGTCGTGAACTCCGATTCACAAAAATCTAACATCGTGGCGATCACGGTTTCGCCTGGTATCAGCAGAGCAGATACTGTCGCTCGTATACTAAATGCAGATTGGACGTCCACCGACGGTTATTCCATAATGGGTGTTTTTCTGTGAGTCGTGCTCCGATCTACTCTATGTTTGATCCTGACGGCTTCTCAGGTACCTGCTTGCTCTACCCTTGCTCCACCTTTGCACAAAATCCTCCGTCGCTGCGGTCCAGTCGGTATTGCACGTCCTATTCTTGCCGACCCCGTTCAAATTCCTCTCTCAAACAATCCAAAATCAGCCCAAGGCCAAGAATGATAGTCTTATTGACAAGTCCGTCACCGAGTCACCTGAAGAGGTACTCAAACCTGGTGCGTTGTACGCCGAGTGTGCTGTGGTGAGGTTAAAAGTACCCTCTCCACATCCGGAAGGAGTTGCGGATGGAAATCGAAACGATAAGGGAAAAAGAAATGGAAAAGCAGCTGAGAAGGAAGTGCAAACCATTGATCTACCGGATGACGGTGAATTTGGTGGTGAGCTTGCTGGTAGGAGAGTGTGGGAAGCTTTTGAGGCTGCACTGAAAGCTTGGGAGAAAGCCAACCCGACATTGGATGAATTAGAGAGAGAGGCGAAAGCAGCCGCTGAACAAGAAGTCATTCAAGCAGAGGAGATCTCTTCATGAGTGTGAGTCGATTCATATTGTTCCTTGTACCTCATTTTCATGTCCATCTCCCTCATATAGGTTATTACATTCATATACTTGATGTGGTACAATCTATTGGAACTGTGAAGAAAATTATGATGGGTGATTCCAAGCGAGGTCCGTATTGCGAAGCGATGGGAGACTGAAAATGAGCGACAGTCAGACCAAGCTACTGTGAGGTGGTCAACTCAGAGTCTAGACTCTAGACGACATGCTTCGATTTCAAGTAGGCCTGAAGGTCAAGGATTCAGGTCGATGCTACGCGAATTCACTCGGGGCCTGTGATCTATCTGGTGTTTAGTGAAAGTGCTCTGTCTGGTGTGCGTTTCAGAGACTTTTCCTGGTCAAAGTCTATCCTAAACTGAACCTGACTGAAGTAGTATAATTCATTCGTTTCTGGGTCTACTCGTCGGGTGAAAATGCGTTTGTGATGATTACGGTATGGTTTCCTCAAAGTCATGTCGGCGCAGTTCTTCCGGAATTGAACCCGGAGATTTGAAAGCTGCAGCTGAAGAGGACTGTCTGAGAAAGGACACTTCTGCTCGGGGTTTCAAATTTCAGTGGGTACGCGTGTCGCTCAATCTTTTTGCATTACTTGTTTTTATGGGCACCCCATACAGCAGTCAGCAGTTAATATATTACAGGAGTAATATATGCAGAATATACAGTCGTAAATATGATAGGAATATGCTATAGACAAAAAGGCAACGTGGGTCGTACTGGATAATGAAGGTAAGTTTTGCAGCATATCATAAAAGGTCATCGAAAATGAGTGACAAATAATACAGATCCAGCTGTGATTACAACTCTTCCTGTTCGCCATGGAGTGATTGAGTCCTCCAATCAGGGGATTCGGATGAGGTGGGCGAGGCGGTCAAAGCAGATGGCATAACGATCTTTGGTTTGAGCAGAACTGTATTATCCCAAGTTCCCTCCTCTCCATGTACCTTCTCTGCTTTCAAAAGTCCCAAATCCGTCGTACAAAGGATCTTGTTCTCGTTATGCACAAGAATTGCCTCATGACCTGCCGTCGCAGATCCATTTTCAGTGGCGTTCTCCATCGTACTGGGGTCGAAAGCGACATCTGGCGTGCAATAGATCGGCACAAACTCGCAAGACGTGATATCGTCGCCAATAACATTGTTCAGATGGACGGCCCTTTCAACTATCAGTGCTACTCTGTCGGCAAACCGTGCTGCGAGCCTTTCCAAAAGCCCTTGTTCCGATTCGTGAAGGCCGGAGGTGATCAAGATGTTGGCACATGCAGCAAGGATGTGGTAGGCCAGATTCGGTTGCTCAACTCTAGGGTAGAGTTTTCGAACGTATTTTCGAGTCAGGATACGCCACCTTGCAGACACGGGCTGTTCCTCTAATAGGTGATACCCAAAGATATCTTCAAAACGTGTCACGAACGAGGATGCACGCCCCACAGCTTACCTGTTTCTCGTAGTTGTTCGTATGTCTCCTGCAACACAGCCTCGACTTCCGAATCCCTGTCATGATAACACCAAGAGTCCATGATCCATTCGGTGAACGCACACATCGATGCTTGGAACGCAATTTGGAGTAGGATATTCTCTTCTTGGTGGTTGAACGTCTGAAGCATCTTCGTCATACCCTCTCCCAAGATTTCTTCGGTGTGCACAGCAGCCTCGTGTAATCCCACTTCGCCATCACCGAGAACCGTTCCTGGGCCTTGCAAGTCTGGTGAAAACACGTCTGCCATGATGGATGCGGTCTGGTGGATCTCTGAATTGAGCGATTCAACCATCTTCATGATGTCTGCTCCCGCGTATCGATCTGATCTCGGTAGGAACGCTTGTGCGACCTTAAGCTCTGCGGTCCGCATATCCAACAGCGTCTTTATCTGGTTCAGTGCCTCCTGGATCCTGTTCGCGTCCTCTCTCGACGTAGCCAGCTCCTCTGCTCGAGTGCCCAATTCATGCTCCAGCGCTTCTTTCCCTACCAGCGCCTCCCTTGCCCGCTTTTCCAAATTAGTTCGTGTTCGATTCACGTGTTCGATTTCTTTCCTCGAGGCTTCCAATTCCCGTGCTGTTTCCGTCGACCTATTCTCCGCAGTAGAAAGAAATTCTCGAAGTTCCGCAATCTCAGCATCTCTTTGTGATAACGTCTGTCTTAAGTCTTGGATGGCATTTGTGGAGAGATCGTTTCGTGAAAACGGGATCCAGCGAAAACAGCCAGAGATTTTCTTCATGCCAAAGGATGCGAGAGTGAAAAAGCCGATGATCCCAGCGCCATAATATGCTAGGGTGGTCGGAAAAGTTGTAGTCGTGACTGAGGACATCAGTAGAAGAGATATACTCTCCATGCCTGGCTTTTACCCGATGGTTTTGGTGCACTTCCTTTGAACACCATGAGGCGGCAACGTGTCAAACGGTCTCCCCTCTTTCGTGATGTTTTTCATATATGCCCCGTCATTACCTCTCTGATGTTTCGAAGACAATGTGCTACTACTGCGCCCAAAACATGTATGTGACAACGACTATCCTTTCAATAATGCTCCTGTCGCTTCTTTGATGTATGTATGTATATCCCACAGTATCCATTTGTTCTTGCTCAAGCGTGTCTGAGAAGATCCAGAGAGATGTCCAGAGCATTCTGGCGAAGAACGGAGAACCCGCAGCGTCGACTGTTCGAGACAGAATAAAAAGCAGTTCGTCAAAGCGTAAATATGCAAGCGCGCTTGCTCGTGACCTTGAGTACTGATATCAACACTACAAAAAATTATGTGTTTGTCCCTGCTTGGTCCAATCATTCTGATTGGCTAGACAAATTTTGTTCCGAGATAAGTCAACCGCAGGTTGGCTTATCATAGGATAAGATAATGAGTGGCGAGGAGTACGATTAGGCGCCTGTTCGTTCTCACCTTCGACGCTCACCGTCTGACCTCTTACAGCCTCATCTTTTGTCAACCCACCCACCCACCCTTTATATTGTTCTTAGTGTCTAGCTGGTAAGTTTATTACAGCTCAGATGCTCCGGGCTTTAGATCCTCGCTTAGCGGTGTGTTGCCCACCCGCGCGGGGCTTCGCCCCCAGGCAAAACCTTTCTATATTGATACCAACCTTACCTACAAATGATATTATCTAGGGATATATACGAGGACACTCAAATAACTTATCTTAACATAAATGCACGTGCGTCGTGCAGGGTTCAATTGACATCACAGACGAGCGTAATTAAGCTGTGCATTGCACGGGTTACTGCTAGTAACGTGTACAAAGTCTATATTATAGTGTAGGAGTAAGTAACTCAGTTGGTGTGAAGACTATATATATGTACCTGTAGGAGTAAGTAACTATCGTAGTGTTAGTATTATGGATTGGCGGCGTACTGTCGAGCTCACCTCAGTTGGTGTGAAGACAACTGAGGAGCTCGGAGTCGCCGCCGTGCATGATCTACATGTTCGACTGTACAGTACCTAAGGTAATGATAAACGGCGTATACGTATAATATGTGGTCAAAGCTGTAGGTATTAATGTACGTACGGAGTCTACTCCAACATATAGAGGTGATTAAAAAAATCGAATTCACTCGACCGTTTGAGGCTATGTGAATTCCCATGTATCAAACCTCTACCTGAAACAAGATAGCAAGTGGTCGGAAAACCCGCGCCTGCTGGGCCAAGTATTCGTAGTATGTATGTAGAGTAGTACCCTAATGCAAATGTTTTGTGAAATCTTGGGGGCGTACTGATACGCTCGTCATTCCGCCTAATTCCACATTACAGAAAGTGATGTACAGAACAGCGCATCAGCTTGATACAGTCATGGCAGATGGATTAGAGACCCACCTTTCAAATTTATTCCCATCCATTTTACTCGACTTCGAAAAAGACAGGACGCTAAGGACTTCGAAAACTCAAGGAAGGGCATTCCCAAGGGCTGCCTTATAATTCATCAACTCTTCGTTGTACTTCAACCATAGGTCATCGACCAAGTCGAGAGATTCAGTCTCTTCAGGTTTTACCTTCAACTTGCCGACAATCGCTTTTAATTCCTGTCGATCAGCTTCAGTGATGATTCCACTAATCCAGAGAATGATTATCTCGAGCTGTGTGTTCGCATCTACTTTCTCTGTGCAATTGAGTATGTCGTCACATTTGGTTCTGGATGAGTGGTCGTGAGGGTTCCTCAGGATATCGAAGAGTGCATTCCAGGTAGGTTTAGCCGGAGGATGCGAGTTCGATGGGAAATTTCGAAGCCTGTTTCTCAGCGGCCCGTATAGCACTAAAGCGTTTATCTGAGAAAGTATCGCTCCATTTGGCGTTGTGGAAGTGATGTCGGAGTGGATATAAGGTGCGGGATGACGGTCGAAAACAGGGCTTTTGGGCGATCCAAAAGGACTGAGAGTATCTCGGTCGTATTCCTCGAGACCACTGGCAGTAGAAAACCCTATTGAGACAGCTGGTTCAAATTTTGATCATCTATAATAGAATTTGGTTTACCTGGGGAGGATGGCAATGACGAGCGCTTTCCATATTTGAACGTCCGAGCCGCGAGAGCGCTGGAAAGATCTTCTGGAACTGGGACTGCAAGCACAAAGACAGCTCCGAAAACAAAGAGAGCAATAAGAGCGACGTGTGCATGAACCATGTCGGGATTTTCGTGTGGTAGAACTCGAATAACGATAGCGTTAGATTCTTATTGGACCCGAGGTGATGTAAGATTTGCCTAATGGTAGTTCAAAGACTGAAGAGACCAGCTCTGAGAATCCAGGGAATGACTAGCCGCCTCTTTTCAATCGTCGTTGTTTTCAGGGTTCTGGAAAATTCGGAATCTGGAAGCGGTTCCAACTTTGCGAACCTGTTTCAAGGTGCACAGGTCTGCACAGCTGATAGTTTTCTTGAAACAGGAAGGCGCCCCTGGGACGCCCTAGACCGTATAGACGACAAGCTTGAAAGGGCTACTGAAGGCTACTGAGGGTCAACCCTGCGTCGACCGTTGCAATGACTAGAGGTGGCGGTGCTGTACGAAAGTGACCGCCGGTGACAAGTCGGGTTTCGGATCGTACATAAGTACTACAAGATCGTACCTTCACCCATTCGGGTCGGTTGAGGACGAATATTGCTGAACGAACAAGAATTCATTGCGAGCAAAGTATACAACTTGGATGTCGAAAGGAAAAAGAACACCTCCAACTCTTGAAGTCCACACACTACAACTCGACCGATACCACCCCAATCCAAGTCGTCACCGTAGGCACGATGGCAAAGATGTAAGGAAATGTCAACAAAGCAGAGCTTGGTATTATTCATACGGGGGGAATTTACTTAGAAGGAAACAAGGAATCGAAGTTCTTAACATATATCAAGGAAGTCGTTCGAAAATGATTTATTTTCCAGCTGGAATACACGAATACATACACATACTACGGGTTCCAAGACATTGTGTTGAACAATTTCAATGGTTCCCCGATATGTTCATACAATGAGAAGACAATATAAAAGAACATCACCATTTGGGTCAAGTGAGTGCTCAGCCTTTGTGGATGCTGGTGGCAAGTAAAGCCTAGACAGCGATAGGAATGAAGTTGAACTGAGTCTTGGCAGTGGTTCCTGCAATGCGTACGTTCTGCAAAGATGAACACAACGCAAAGCTATGTTAGCTCCAGACGGGATGAGTTATTGTGCATGACTTACATTACTGCCATCGACACCCCAGAAAAGCTGGGTTCCATCGCTGGTCATGACATATCCGGTCCAATAGGTGTTAGAAATGCTAGGAAATGAATGGAAAAATCAGCTCATGATCTTCATTTTTAGGCACTCCTGGTTGCAAAAACTGTGACCACTCAAAAAAAAAAAGACACCACTTACAGATTAGCTCCTGAAATGATCCATTGCTGCGCGATAGTTCCAGCATCAGCGACTACATTGTTTCCCGAAATAGCAGGGACGTTCGGTGTCCGAGCTTGGGTAGCAGAGCTTCCAGTCTGGAACGATGTGATCACTCCGTCACCAGTAATTTGCCACTAATGTCGAGACCGTCAGTGATAATTGAAACAAGAACAGGACGAAAGGAGTAGATGGTCTATGCCCGAGCCTTGTTCACTTACAACTTGAGCGGTAGAGGTATTAACAGTGATGTTGCCTCCAGCAGAAGCAGGTCCTGCAACCTTCTGGCTGGTATTACTGGTGACCTGAACTTGGTAGAGACCGGGAGGAACAGCGACGGACATGATGAAAATGAAGTGCTTGACTGGGTTCGTGTGAGTGAAAGTGGGTGAGGATAATGAGATGATTCTTGAAGGCACATTTTCCTCAGTCTTTATACCCAAGACTTTCAACCAAATATGGAAGCTTAAAGATATGCGAAACTTGCTCTGACGATGAGAGAATTAACCCACTTGGGTAGGACAACAAGTAGTTGACAAATTGAAATTGGTGCATGCCAGCTTTCTGTCTTCATGTCCAGACTCCTTTCGGATGAAGAACACCACCGAGCCAGATTAGTGTAAGCAGTTAGTTATTGTGCGTACGCCTACCGCTATCGATTATGGATATGCCAGCCTGAAAGTAATCACTGGTCATTGTGACTCATAGTCCAGTTCGAGCGGACTCAGGCCCAAGTTCCAGAATTCCGAACTTCAACAGAACCAGAAAACTCATATGATTCACTAAAACCAAATACAATGGCAAAAATTATTTAGTCGATATATGACCTAGTTCTGATTTATGCTCCACCTTTATTCCAAAGGGCGGTAGGATTTCATTCTGCGATTTACGACAAAGAGACTCAGATTCGCAGACTGTGCCTTTGTCGTAAGACTTTCCGAGATCGCTCAATGGGACTGTGATGGGACCGTGCCGTTTCCTCCTTCTCCTCCAATTGTAAGCAATATCCAAGAATCTTCTCTTTTGCCTCCCTGAAATGATTCTGAGTCCTAAGAACATGTTTAGAGCATTTGCAGAGGGCTCTTCAAGTTGAGGATACCGGCAAATGAAAGTCTCTTACCTCAACTATCCTATCCTATCCCTACTTCGAGAGCAAGAATAACAATCAGCCAGGGCCAGGATTCACCGACAGTTGAGGTCCAAACTACTCTTGAGAGATTCGTTGGCAATTCATTTGAATTTCTTAGATTTTTTTCTCGCAAGCCCTACAATTGCAGGCACGCTAGAACCGCAGGTGCACGTTGACACGAGATTGGAAAACAACATACGGAAAAGGAGACAGAGATCCCAGCCAACATTGAGATCGCAATGTCCTTTTGGATTTCCTGATTCAGCGCTATTCAACTAAGACTTGAAGTGTTAAGCGTGCCGTGTATTTTGACAGTCGCGAGTTGTGCAAGGGATGATCTGTTTTAACATAGGTAACTATTCATTAGCATGCAAGAGTGAAGACAAATCTTGCACCACACTTACCAAACCGTACAGGAATATTGTAGCCCTGATTCCCATCATGATGTCTTGAGAAATTTGACTCTACTTAGAAGTGAATAACCCGGGCAGCGAGCCTGACGCAATGTCTACGCTTTAGGTAGATGACCAACATAGAAGCAACTTCCATCGCCTTAGCGAGACAACGTCCCTTGAGTGATATCTTTCCCCAGGAGTTACAGCCAGGTGATATAAGGCAGATCCACTGAGATGAAGTCGTGAATGTCGTGAACTGGACCTTGGCTACCACCCTCTTGCGCTTTACCGAAAAGACAACAGTTTTCAATTTAGAAAGACCGTGACAAAGATAGAGAAAGATAGATCGTTTGGAACCCGCTACTCCTTCAACACTGTTTCGCGCACTTGACAAGAATCATTCAGAATACTCGGTGGACAGGCTCAACAAAGCTCAAGACCTGTCATCATAACTCAAATCACGGTGCAATAATATTTGGAGAAAAGACTTACTGTATCTGTATTTGCTACTAGCAAATTAATTATCAGGCATGTAAAATATGCCCAGTTTTCAAGACGGAATACAGCAGCATCCACTTCAGCCGGGAGTATTTAGCGACGAACCTTGGATAATTTCTGTGCGGAGTGTGCGGCGCCAGGCTTTCGCACAATTCTGCCGCAACTTTTACTTATAAGTTATCAGCGAAAGAGAGTCAGATCCAGTGATCCGACAGCGGAAAAGTCACTCTACATGATGTGCGCCTCTGTAGTGAAGGAGCCCGCAAAATCTCAATCACTACTTTGAAAGATTAGAGGGTTTCTATGAAGCAATATGGAAGTTGTAAAAGCTGGTTTAAGGGCCTCCCGCAATTGTATCGAAGATTCGATGAGCGTAATTCGAGCAATTCTTCTTCCATTCGATATATGATTGTTTAGTCGAAGGCACGGGGGAGGCTGAGTGTAGACTGGAAGCAGCATTCCTCCGCAGGTTCCATCAGTTCCAAAATAGATATCAATACAGCATTTGAGGTTGTCGGCGCGAAAGCAGTCTGTAGAGGCCCGATAGTGCTCAAACGTCCCATTTGGACATCTCTTTCCTGAAATTCTTTCAATATCTGAGTCTTTGCACTCAAAACATTTTTGAAGGTCACACTGAAGCCTGAGTTGCGTAAGTATTCTCCCTCGAACGACATGTCACTTGAGGAGCACGATACCTTGCAGCATGACCGACCATTTCAGCAGCACTGCGAAGAACGCAGATCCAGTTGGTGGGATTCAGCGCAGATTCGATCAAGAAAGTGAAGATATTGCGCGGAGAATAAGTAGCACGATTTTCTTTGCAGAAAATCACTTTCGACCTGTAGTTTTCATCGAAAGAACTCGAAACTTAGACTACCGTGATTCATTCCGGCAAAGATCCCATCATTTCCCAGCGCTACTTTCAATTCCCGCATTCATGGCGTCTATTTCAGCAAGAAGGTCCACAGGATAGGATTGGCACAGTAGCTTCGAATCCTCCTTTCTTCTCGTCCAAATGGCGTGTAACGATCTACGGCTTCTTCCGTGGTGCGCGCCATAACTGTGCTTAGTTGTCGGCTTTCAATCAAATTACCCCGACAAGTATGTTTCCTTCATTTCGTTTGCCCTCCGTTCTTCTGGCACCTGTATACTGGACGATGCGCTCGAGCGAGAGGTCCTTTGAATGAAACCTCGCCCTTGCTGCCTGGGATGTCGATGTCACGCCTGCTTCCCTAGTGCTGGGCGCCGCCGGTCAGTATATAAAAGTTTTATTGCATCGGAGTTGGTCTTCACAATCATTTATCTGCAGCTTTCAATGTGCGTATTAACTGAACATTCTCAAAGTCCTTGCCATCGTCTTCTGCCTCAGATGTATGCTTATTCAAATCCATGCATTAACTCTCATTGACTCTCTCGCTAGTGGATGACTGGATCACAAGCAAGCACAAGCAGCCTTTAGAGTGGCACAGCTTCTATGGCTTTCAAGGCTAAATCTGGTGCTTTCTTTCTAAACGGAATGTCAAATCTCTAGTATTTGTGCCCCAGCGATGCCCCGGGATTGCTTCAGACTCGAATTTCTTCATCGGGATGTTCAAATTAGTGCTGTACAACGTTACTCAATGGCGTTGAACATGATATCAATATGGTATCAACTTGAATGTGAAGTAAGCCTGTGTAATTCCTACAAAAAACCTCGAAAATCTTAATGTCCTACTTTTTCTAGGAGAGGTAAGGAGTGAAATGCACATGGGCTGACCTGCCAACATCAATCATGTTGGCTTTGTGCATTGCATGCAATATTGAGTCGCTGCGTTGTGTATTGAACGCCCTCAAGGCTCGCAGATAGGTTTTGAGGATGTGCTAATCGCTATGTACAGTAGATGTATGCGATAAAAATTATCAAGCACATCGATGTACGGGTTTCGGAAATGTGTTTGAACAAGATTTATTTACCAGCTGGAATACATGAACATGTACACTACAGGTTCCAAGGCATTGTGTTGAACAACCTCAATGGTTCCCTGATACGTTCATACAATGAGAAGAGAATATAGAAGAATGACACTCTCTGGATCAAGGAATACTGGTGGCAAGTAAGGCCTAGACAGCGATAGGAATGAAGTTGAACTGAGTCTTGGCAGTAGTTCCTGTAACGAGTACGTTCTGCAAAGATGAACGCAACGCAAAGCTACGTTAGCTCCAGAAGGGATGAGTTTACCATTCATGACTTACATTACTGCCATCGACACCCCAGAAAAGCTGAGTTCCATCGCTGGTCATGACATATCCAGTCCAATAAGTGTTAGAAATGCTAGGAGATGAATGTACAAATCAGCCCATGATGTTCATTTTTGAACGCACTCCCGGCAAAAAACTTTAATCACTCAAAAAAAGATACTACTTACAGATTCGCTCCCGAAATAATCCATTGCTGCGCGCTAGTTCCAGCAGCAGCGACCACATTGTTTCCCGAAATAGCAGGGACATTCGGTGTCCGAGCTTGGGCAGCAGAGCTTCCAGTCTGGAACGATGTGATCACTCCGTCACCAGTAATTTGCCACTAATGTCGAGATCGTCAGTGATAATTGAAACAAGAACAGGACGAAAGGAGTGCATGGTCTACGCCGGAGCCTTGTTCACTTACAACTTGAGCGGTAGAGGTATTAACAGTGATGTTGCCTCCAGCAGAAGCAGGTCCTGCAACCTTCTGGCTGGTATTACTGGTGACCTGAACTTGGTAGAGACCGGGAGGAACAGCGACGGACATGATGAAAATGAAGTGCTTGACTGGGTTAATGTGAGTGAAAGTTAGTGAGGATAATGAGATGAAGGCACATCTTCCTCATCCTTTATACCCCAGGCGTCTGACCAAATACGGAAGCTGTGTCAAGATATGCGAGACCTGCTCTAACGATGAGAGAGTTAACCCACTTGAATAGGACAACAAGGAGCTGGGGCGTTAAAATTGGTGCATGCCAGCTTTCTGTCTTCCTGTCCAGACTCGTTTCGGATGAAGAACATCACCGATCCAGATTAGTGTAAGGCACTTAGTTATTGTGCGTACACCTACCACGATAGATTCATGGATATGCCAGCCTGTAAGTAATGTCTGGTCATTGTGACTCATAACGCAGTTCGAACGAACTCAGGCTCAACATTCCAACCTTCAGCTTTCAAACATCTAGGTACTCAGAAGATTCATAAAACTCATATGACTCACAAAAACCAAATACACTTCCAGTGGCAAGAATTTTTTCATTCAATATATACGAGGTGAGATCTTCCTTTGTTTCGGAGGGTGGTGGTATATTACTCTGAATACCTTGGTCGTAAAACTTTCAAGTTCTGATTGGGGAGTGTATTTTCTGTCCAAGAAAATTCTTATCTGCCTCCGTGAAATCATTATGAGTCCTAAGAACGAGTTGAGAGCATTAGCAGAGGGTTTCCCAAGGATGCCATCACTTACTTTGAGTTCAAGAACAACAATCATCCAGGACTAAGGTTTACCAATAGTTGAGGTCAACCATTGCTCTGGAGAGATTCAATTCATTGACTCTAAGGTTTCTCCCAAGCAGCGTGCGCGCTAGAACCAGTAGGTGCACGTTTGACATGGTTGGGAAACGTCCTACAAAAGGGGGGACGGAGATCCCAGTCAACGATGAGATTGAAATGTCCTTTAGGATTTCCTGAAATATTCTAAGGTTTAGACCAGCATGATTAACGGAATTCAGTACTATTCACGAAATAGAACTTTAGATCTTGAGCGTGCCGTGCAATTTTAACAGTGGGTTGCCCGAAGGACGATCTGCTTTAGTATAAATGATGATTCATTAGCACGCAAGAATGGAGACAAATTTTGCGCCACGCTTACCAAACCGTACAGGTACTTTGTAGATCCGATTTCCAAGTCTTGAGGAAGTGCCCGAGTGGATTTTCTGGTGCAATGTTCACGCTATAGCAACGAGGAAGCTCTTATCAAGAAACAGTACCTTGGGAAATATCTTTTCCCTAAAGCACAACGCGCGATTCCGCCGAGATGTTGGAGGACTATACCTTGACTATGACTTTTCCCGCTTTTCCTGGAAAAGGGGATGTCATTGAATCTTTCTAAGACGAGGAGAGAAAGAAAGATAGGCCGGTTGGACGCCATTCTGCCTCCAAAGCTCCTTCATGCGCTTGGCTGATAGAATCAGCTGCAGGAAAATTTGGTTGGGATGTTCAAGGTACTCGGTAAGCCACGACCAGCCTAGTGCGGATCTCGAGACTTGCCAGAAATCAAATTGAAGTGCAGCAATATTTGAAGAAAAGACCCATACCTTCATTTGCCAATCAGGTATGTAAATATGCCGGGTTTTCGACGCGAAATAATCAGCGTGAAGAAGTTGCGTGTCTACAAGCCCTATAAACGTAGCGAGCATCAGTTGAGCCTGTTAAAGCACCATATTTATTGCGGAATATCGTGATGAACCTTAGATACTTAGAATTAGCCTAATTTGAGTGCGGTACTTCTCTTGCAAGCGAGAGAGAGCAAGATTCAGGCCCAGTTCTGAATCGACGTCGCCCAACATGTCACGAGCCTCTGTAACGAATTCAGAGTCTGTAAAGGTTCAAAGAAGGTACCAGATACTTTGAAGCATCCGAGGAGGTTTCTGTGAAAGCTGTAAGAGCTACGTAGCTCTGTTACGGCGGAGTCGTGTCTTTCCAGCTCTGCTCCTCCAATTGGCCTGGCATCGAAGTTTGGTCGCAGCCAAAAAAATCCGGGCAATTCTTCCTCAACGTATGATTGTTTATTCGAAGGTGCGGGGAAGCTAAGTTGAGACTCGATGCAGCTATGGCCGAATTGTATCTTTCCTGCCCTGCTCCCACAATTAGATGGGCTGGTGTTGAAGATTCGGGAGTGCCGATGACTGAAATTCGGATTGTCCTTCTTCGAGTGATTGTTCATGAAAAGGTACGGCGGATGTTGAGCCTATATTGAAAGCAGGATTCGAGACGGTTTCGCAAGGTATGTACGCCTTCTTCAAAGCTGCGACATGCTCCTCCGCAGGTTCCATCAGGATACCGATACAGCATAGTACAGCATTTGATGTTGTCGAAAAAGCGGATTGCGAGAGGCCGACAATAGATCCCTCTTCCCTTCTCTGGTCATCTCTTTGCAGAACTTCCAATCTCTGGTCCACCGTCTGAGTCTTTGTATTCAAAATATTCCAGATCATTCTCCAACATTGCACCTCTAGCTTTGGCATCCTTCCTCGAACGACGCGTCACTTGAGAAGCACGATACCTTGCAGCATGACCGACGATCTCAGTAGCACTAGAAAGGACGCTGGGCCGAGTGGCATGCAGCCCAGATTTGACCGAGAAAAAGAAGAGATTGCGGGAGAAATAAGCAGCAAGATGGTCTTTGGAGGGGATTAATTTCAACCCGCACATTTCTAGTGTTCGACCTATGTAAAGGTACCTCAGTGACCTCACACCGATTGATTAGAGTCAAAGAACACGAAACTGCCGTGATTCGTTCCGGCGAAAATTCAGCCCTATTTTCGATTCGCAGAAAGTGAATCTCTAGTCTCACGAGCTAAAAGAAAGCTTGAACGAAACATACTCTTCGGACCCCCTCCACTTGTGGCACATTTACTCTTGATACCACCTGATTTGAGTGGATATTCAACGACCAAAAGATGAGTAAAAAAAGGAACTTTACAGCAATGGGGGTCTTGCGTATATACTATCTCTGGCAGGAAGACGAGGTTCCTGCCAGGTATGTAGTCCGAAGCAGAGTGTGAATTCGGACATTCAGACATGTCGTCAAGCGCGCAGGAAACGCATGATGGAAATGTCCCTCATCGAATCCGGCCCGACAAGCCTCCAACACTTTTTCAACCCAGTTTCAACCCAAACATGTTGATCCAAGGCCTGTCGCCGGGCGAACTTCCTAAATCTGATGATATACTGCACTTTTTCCTCACTCCCGGCCATAAAAGTGTCTACGATATAGTTTACGCGGCTGAGCGGTTGACTTTGCTGACAGCAAAAGACAATAAAGCCAAGCTCGTGAGCCTTCGAGTGCTTGGTTATCTAGTTCTTCTTGCTCCAGGGCCAGATCATAAGGCTCTTGCGGAGATTGCTACTGCTGTGAGAACCACAGACTCAAGTGATATATATGTCTTAGGGGGGATTTATAGCGATTGTTTTGTCCGTTCCTGTGAGTTGTGTCGCAATATTCAAAGTACGCTCACTGACACCTTATTAGTTTATAAGTTCAAAGGTTCTCGAACTCCATTCACTCCAAGCCATCCCAGTCGCCCATCGTTCAATGTTCGTGTTCAAGAAATCAAAGCAACTATACTTCAGGCCCCAAAAAATCATTCCGAGGCCAAAGATAAAGTCGGTCATACGATGTCACTGGTTTCAGTATGTTGCCGAATCGTTTCACCTAGGCTCTTGTACGCGATGGTTATCGCTGTGTCGTCACTGGAACAATTGATACAAAGTGCAAGGGTTTTTTCGACTTCACCGAGCTCAAGAAATCCGGTACACTTCGAACAGAGTGCGCTCATATCATACCAGAAGCTACGTACTTTGGTCTGGATAAAGGAAAGAAGGTATGCCGGTGACACCTCTTAATTTCCTGTATACATTGATTGACTTGACTCTATCGCAGAAAGATTACTCGGCATCAGTTCTAGCAGTGTTCGACCGCTTCGGGGTTCAGTTTGACAAATTGAACGAGGGGAACATCCATAGTTTATGGAATGTTATGACTTTGGTTCAGCCAATTCACGACTCTTTCGATAGGCTAGAACTTTGGTTTGAAGCCACAGTGAGCATACTCCTTTACGCCTTGACGGTTTTCTCATCGTTCGTGCTCAGGGCAATGAGCACGAATATTTCATCAAAACAACTGATGAAACCAACCGGCTATTGTCAGAATTAAACGGGCCTATCACGCTAACATCATCCGACCCCAATGTTCCTCTTCCAGATCCGAAGCTCCTTGCTTTCCATGCTGCAGCTTGTAGAGTTGCATATCTCTCTGGTGCCACTGAGTATATGGAGGAGATACTGAGAGATTTCGAACGGTTGAATGTATTAGCAGAGGATGGAGGGTCTTTGGCAATTCTGGAACATGCCTTTTTCCAGGCAGGATTGGTCAGAGTTGAGGTTTAGAATCTTTGACGTTGATCAGAAACCTCTACTGCAGTCTATCTCCCGCATGGTAGGCGAGGCGTCTCTTGCCTAGCTTGTCCATCTTGGTCGCAATGAACGGTCCTCTTATCTCACGGCGAAACCCCCTGTGGTTGTTCCCCCCTTCCTGAACTTCATCTTTCCTAACAATCACCTTTCCCCGCCTCCCGAAGAAACACCCCTATTCCATTCCACACCTTTCTCCCCCGAAATCTCTTGCTCACGCAGTCGGTAACGAATATTACTCTGTGTTCAGAATCATGTCGGCTTTTGACTCTTCCCGAGATAACAAGCAAGAGATGAAGCTCTTACTCCGTCGCGCAGTGAACCTTCGGGAAATGGTTGCTGGCATATACCAGAAACAGAGAATGCTTCAGCTAAAAAAAACTTCGCGCACGCTCTCGAGAACGAGGAGACTCGGCAGAACATCATCGCTTTGCAAGATTCTTATTTTCTGGCTTGCATTGGCAATGAGTTTACACTGTGCCTAACTGCGGCTCTCCAGGAGGGTTGAAGTATGATTATACGCCCTGAGGGCCTTAAAATCGGTCCTTTGCACAAAGACTGGTTCGATGTGCCTTCGGACATCGATACTAAATAGGGACGTTGCATCTATGTCGAGTTCCTCGCACCCATCTATGCTATGTATTTTGTCGATAACTGGTCTACGACTCGACTGGAAGAGCTCGGGAAAATAAAGGCCACTTTGTTTGCCATCTAATACTTGTAGTTCAGATCGTCTTTAACTTAACTTGTATGTCCACACACCCCTGTATTTGCACAACTTACTACATGTGTATGCTGAAATAGTCTCGATTCGTTGACATATTATATCTCGTATCTCAGCCAGATACAACAAGATACCCCAAACCCAAACAGTATACGAGGAAAGATAAACGTCCGTTTGAAGCAGTTTGCACTAAACATAAACAGATCGTGAGGCCGACCTTTCGCAAGGATGTGTGAGCGCTGCACAAGTAAACTGACAATTTACTCACAGAACTATATCGGGAGATTATTGACAGGCTAAAGCAAAGATATCACTGCTTCTCGTTGAAGATAGTCCAAGTGATGGAAGTAAAGCGTATCCGATTTGAGAAAACATCTATCTATCTATCTATCATGGCATTGAGAGGTGCAAGAGAACAAAATAATTGGCTGCGAGATGCTCAGGGGAGCAAGGAATCATATCACAATTATTTGTCTATCTCAAGCTTTTACTGTCTTCAGTTGTATACGTTCCCTTGCGATTTGTAGGGCGATCCGCCGAAAGATGTAGGAGAAGTGCGTACAATTGAGTCTATTGAGATCACATCTCCGGGCCGGCAACAAATCGGCATCTATAACATATCAATATTCCCACACTCGGCCCTCATCCAATCAAATTTTTCCGCCACTTGCCTTTCAGGAGGAAAAACCGGCACACAGTAGTCTCGCGGGCCAGAATTCACGATGAGTGAAGAAAATTTCGTTCACTCATGGGAAGTCTGGATCTGACGAGGGAGGCCCACTGAGGGTAGCCTCGGAGTTTCAAATTGATCTAAGCGAGCGTTGGCCGAAGGTTGGCCGCTTACTGAGCTTAGCTTCCTTCCCACCGCCACTGCATCGATATCCTGTTCATCGCCCGAAAAGACATCTTTTCCTTGATTCATCTCTAAGCCATACTTCAATTGTAATGGACGCAATTCAGAGAGGGAGGAGGCCGATTTGAGCACAGACTCAAACCATTCAGGAGTATTGACTGCATGTTTGTTGGTAGAATCTGGATCATTCAGAGGAGCGGAAGATGATTGCATATTATGAAGAGGATACAATAGAAAGAAGCTGATAATTCAGGCTCTCATATGAAAGGCGTAGTGTATCGGGGAAGAGCTTAGTTAGAAAATTTGTACGTGGCGCGCAACGCGCCTGCCAAGGTCAGCATATTTGACTCAGCTGACAATGGTCGGCTCATTGCGGCTTGATCTTATTACAAACTCCGAGGCTACTCTCAGTGGACCCCTCTCGTCCGTCTCAGACTAGGCACACAGCATGACTAGTATTGTGGGCTCAACAATCAGCTCGACTATCTTTTCTGCCAACTCTACTTCATTAGGACTCAATGACCGAACTGCTTTCCTCATGGACAACATCTTCGCTATAGGCTTTGGTCTTTCTCTCCGTTTCCTCATCACACTCATTTCGCGAGACTCCCCTTCGTCCTTGAAAGTAACAGGAACTCTGGTCGGCCTCTGGGAAGGCATTGTTTTATTGCATTTTACGCAGAAATGGCCTCGATCGTACGACCCGTATGTCGCTTATGGCGTGAGGATGTTCGTGGATCTTTTGGTTACTGAGAGTGTACCGAGGATGGTTCTGGTCGCCATATGGACCGGGTTAGGGATGGTGTTGGCGGATGTTGGTCCGGGAGTATGGAAGGATTCGGGCGGGAGGAGAATTTGGAGTCGGTTCAAGAGGGACATGAAGGTTATGGGGAGAAGGATGCCGAGAATGCCTATGATAGCGATACCGTTCTTGGATCGACCCAGGACAGTGAGGTTCGTTCCTTCATCAAGGAGTAGAACAACATCTGTGGTCTCACCGACTTCATCTGCGGTTTCTGGACCTACATATTCTGTTGTGTCGACAGCCACTGCTCCTACTGCTCCTACTGCGACGACTAGGACAGTACCTCGGTTTGCCGGTACCCCTGCTGCATCTGTTTATTCCACGACGACAACGTCAAGTACAACAGCTTCCTCTGTGACTCCTCCTGAACCAGCAGAACCTCCTGTATCAACAGGGCCTGCTGTCTCTGTCCATCCTCCCACACCTGGAACAACTCCCACTCCCCGTAAGACCCGGGTACCCGGGCATTTCATGCGAGATTCAGAGACAGAAACGGAAATAACTACACTACCGAGGAACAGGATATCGAGGCGGAAATTTCCTTACACAGGTCCCTCAACAAATTCTTCCGGCTCTGCCTCTGGGTTGACGACAGACAACGAACTACTCGGCACTTCTCGCGGGTCAAGATATTCTTTGTTCCCTGTTAGTACCAAGAAACCCGATTTACGGCTCACAGAATCCGATTCGGACGATGACGAAGGCGACGACGATACGTCCTCTACTACGACAGAGACACCCACTCCCGATGCGGGTACATTAAGGGATATTTCTCTAGAAGTCGTGGAAGCTGCTGAAGCAGAACAATCAGAGCAGTTAGATCAAATTACCCCCACGCAGTCACCCGTAACCACAGAACATCCTATCCTCTCTAACCTTCCAGACAGTACTAACGACCTCAACGGCAATAACAACGAACTGCTCATTACGGGTATCGACCTCCCTACCGTGCCTAAAACGCCTTTGCCACCTGCCGATCAGGTTCCGGATATACCTGATGTGGATGTTGATTACGATAGTTGGGAAAAGGTTGAGAAGGAAACTCCGTTCGAGTTTCCTTTGAAAAAGTGGAATACCAAAGGGAAGGCCAAGGTCAAGGACGACGAACTCGATGCTAAGAGCGAGGTCAGCGTCAAAGGGAAAGGCAAAGCCAAGAACGACGAACTCGAGGCTAAGAGTGAGTTCAGCGTCAAAGGCAAAGCCAAGGACGAAGGGCTCGATTCCAAGAGTGATTTCAGCATCAAAAGGGAAGGCAAAGCCAAGGACGACGAACTCGATGCTAAGAGTGAGTTCAGCGTCAAAAGCAAAGCCAAAGAAGAAGGGCTCGATTCAAAGAGTGAGTTCAGCATTAGAGGAAAAGGCAAGGTCATGGACGACGAATTTGATGCTAAGAGTGAGTTCAGCGTCAAAGGGAAAGGGAAGACCAAGACTGTAACGCCTGCCCTCGAGCTCGCACCTGGAGTGCAAGCAGCACAACCTCGATCCCAGCATCCTACTCCAGGTCCACCCGAAAGCAAGACACCAGAGCCTATCACCCCCATTCCCCCCCGCTTACCACCCAAAGAAAACTCCAAGCCGGTCAACACCTCTAATTCCTCTTCTTTCAACTTCTCCACCAATCAAGATCCCAAACCCCTCATAGACTCCAAGAAATCTACCCTTATCTCCTCTGCGAAACCCGAAAAAGCCATGTCCGAACCTGGATGGCTCGATTCC
Organism: Lentinula lateritia; assembly: GCA_028011325.1. Lineage (NCBI taxonomy): Eukaryota > Fungi > Basidiomycota > Agaricomycetes > Agaricales > Omphalotaceae > Lentinula > Lentinula lateritia. The sequence continues at coordinate 136,739 of JANVFT010000060.1, forward strand.
TTTGGCGACTTGGTTGGTAAGAACAAGAATAAGACAGGGAAACCGACCAAGACGAAATCTGTCGTGTCAGCGGTTTCTTCGGTCGCCGGGATTACCGATGCGTTCGTTAAGCCTGGCGCTACCGGAGCTGGGGCTGGTACCGGATGGGGATTAGGAAGTGCTGGTCGGTCACCGTTGAGCGGAAACGCGACACCTATAGCAGCGGATGAGACGAAAAGCAACTCCTGGAGTAATCCTTGGGGTAGTGTGAAGGCCAATACAAAGGCCCCTTCCGAGATCAACGCGTCGGTAGATAAACGCAAATCAGAACGATCCCAACCCTCTCCCCCGCCAACATGGTCGCAGACATTCCCTGATGGTGCTCCGAATTTGTTTCCAGATGACTCCGCGTCGGGGTATCAGGATATCACTACAGATAAGGATAAGAAGGAGAAGGAGGGAGGATCATTTTTTGGTGGTGCTACTACTGGTAACATCACACCTTCCGCCAAAGCTGCCTCCACCAAAGCACCTTCTGCGAAAGCACCTTCCATTGTGTCGGTGTCTCCTAAAGGAACACCCGAGCTTCCTCAACCGATACCACCTTCCGTTAAAGCACTATCAGCGAAAGCACTCTCCACAGTGTCAGTATCTCCTAAAGAACGCTCTGCATCCCCTCGACCCGCACCTAAACTTGACGATGGCGCCGCAGGCGATTCATCCAGCCCTCCGGAAAACGAGACAAACGATAACGAAGTGGAGAAGACTAAAGAAAAAGCGAAAACAGAGGCAGACGCGAAAGAAGAAGAGGCGGAGGAGGAGAAGGAAGTAGACTCTGATACCGAACTTCTTCCGTCGAATGCTTCTTCCTCCGCAAAACTGGAGTTATCGTTGGATCTCCTGAAGCAGATCAATGGATTGCGGAAGGTTCAGAAAGAGGGAGATGGATATGATAAGCAGATCGCAAAACAGATACGGAAGCTTGAGAGAAGGGTCGAGAGAATTTCGTTTCCTGGTACGTGTCAGTTCATTATGTCGAATTAATGTACACGAGGAATCTCAGAACATTCGCCTTTCGTGCGGATGTGTTACTGGACGATTCTTCTCGAACAAAAGTGTTTGTTCTCATCAGACTTTGTTCTAACAATCCACCGTGTTTAGACTGGACCCCTTCTAAAGACGCGAAAGAGCCAAACAAATTCGATGCTCCCGCGAATATCAATCCAAAGCTCATAACAGAGCAGATCGAGGAAAGGTTGTGGAAGTTGCTCACAAACAAGGCCGCGAGGGATATCGGATATGATCATCTGGAGGTGACTGTCCCGAAGGCGCCGAAGGGAAAACCCATCAAGAGTGCAGTAACCGAGGCTATGAAGCGGTGAGTGAAATCAATCGAATTCATAAGCAACCTCATCATCTCGCTGTGTTTCCGTTGTACTCACTGTTGTCTTTGTCTTTATAAAAACCACTAACTTCCGCTGCTCCCCTCCCCTACTCTCTACAGTCACGGACTTGAAAGTTTCGACGACCCCAACAATGGGCGACTCTTGAAAATCACTATCCCGTTCAAGGCTAGTTCGGAGGAGGATAGCGAGTCGTAGGCCCTTCCTGAATCTTTCCATGGTCCCTAGATGCTTTGTCGTTTATCGTCCCGATAAAATTCAAGATGACTTGACTTTTTATGAACAACGATACGACCATGATAGGAATATCTTTGGGCGTCGAAGAAGAACTCACTATAACTTTAGATCATGACAGTTACGCGATACGAAATTCTCTTCACTCATCTCGTTTACGGATATCTACCTAACCATCACCACAATCTCTGCGCCTATCCACGCCCACATCTACTCACATGCTCACACCATTTTTCTCTATCTCCTGCTACTGAAATGTTCTGCCCTGTTTTGCAACTTGTATGACCTCTTCTCTCTCTCTCGTCAAAGTCATTCCTATCTCTTTTGTCTATGTCGTTTTATTGAATCTCTTTATATCTTTTACTTTTACTTTTCTCGTCTCTGTTTTGCCTATGTTTGTTTACAACTCTTATCGCTCTATTTGTTGAATTGATGCTAATTTGAATATCATCGGTGCATTCTTGGGCATGTAGTGGTCGCGTTCGTCTTGCTTTTTCCAAATGTTTGTTGTGCGAAAGGTCTCTAGTTCAAATTTGAATTTGTCCATAAGATGTTTGGACGCAACAAAGTTTTGTCCACGACATCGTCGTATATTGGAAATTGCGGCACCCGCCTTTCGCTACCGTTGAAAAATAACGATGAGGAAATTGCCGAAGGAGCCGTCAATAGCTGAACATTCCACATCTTACAGCTTTCCTGTTTGCCTCTCTCCCTTTCTCCGCTTCTCTCTGGCATTGGGCGCTCGTACTTCTTCGTACTACTGGTATAAAATATTGATCGTCTTTCTAAGTGTCTGCCGGACTCCTTCTCTATCAATCTGTGTAACAGTTTTGCTACGGGAAGCACCGACGGCCGACGCTGAAAACGGACGCTATATGACATGCTAAACGCTCAACAGCCGACATCGCAGATTCACAGCCATCGGATCCATGATCCTCTCATATATAATTTCACTCTTGAAGTATCCTTTTCAACATAACGCTGGTCCGGTACGTAGCTCTTTGTCTTTCAATCGCTCCTTCCCTACTTGCTGTTGTCTCCACAGTTATTCCGAAATTCGCTGGTCGTCCATTTTGAACTCGTTATCCATGCTCCTCCTACAAGTTCCACCTCGATTACTTTCTGTATATAGTCTGCTTGTTACCACGCTCCTCGGTATCACCGTAGTTGCAGTTCCCCTGATAGCTCCTGCTCCAGATATCGAACGGCGAGGTAAGCAATACCGAAAAGAAAAATATCACCGGGAAAATAAAACTGATCATTCATGTAAATATAGGAACCTATCCACAACGGCCTATTATCGTGCTGGCAGCCAAAAACATGGACAAAGATGACTCGGACTACGTTCAAATCAATCAGGGATCCCTCAAAGCAACACTATGGCTCACCCTTTTCGTTGGTGCGCACAAAGGCTACGAGGTTGTACGCGGCTCGAATCCTTTGAAAATCACATCAAATATCGCGAGTCCGCGGAAGAGCAGTTCCGGCAGTAATTCGCGCAAGCCCAAAATCGATCAAACTCGCTTGTTAACGTTGGGGAAAGATTCCGCTTCTTCACTGGTGGGAACCCTTAACGATGACCATCTTCTTCGAGAGACAGTCTGGAGAACTATAGGAGATGCTCAGGAACTCACGCGGGCTATCAAAAAGCTGAAACCCGAGTCTACCGTGCTCGAGATTACCGATGATTTGAGCCATATTGCTGCTACCTTCGAATATCTGACGTTGGTCAAGAACAATGGTGTTGTCCCAGTATTGAAGGCGGACGATCTGAAGAAAGGGCAAGCAATACTTCGAAAGATGAGGGCTTTGAGGTCTGAGGAGAAGTCGCGTTGATGGTGTTCTGTTCTTTGTGGTCACTCACCTGTACCGTAGTACGAAACGTTACAGAAGTGTACTCTCCTGGAACCAAATAATCGATTCAGCCATGACTTGCGTGTTGACCCGGGAAAGGGTGACATTGAGCAACGTGGATGAAAACTGAAGGATGTGCGAATCGAAAATAGCGCTGAACTTTTACCGGAATGAATCACGGCAGTTTCGCGTTCTTTAACTCTAACCAATCGGTACTGAGATCGTCAGTCATCGTGCTTCTCAAGGAGGGAGGATGTTAAGGCTAAAGGTGCAACGTTGGAGAATGATTGGAATATTATGAATACAAAGACTCAGACGGTGGACCAGAGATTGGAAGTTCTGCAAAGAGACGACCAGAGAAGGGAAGAGGGATATATTGTCGGCCTCTCGCAATCAGCTTTTTCGACAACATCAAATGCTGTATCGGTATCTTGATGGAACCTGCGGAGGAGCATGTCGCAGCTTTGAAGGAGGCGTACATACCTTGCGAAACCGTTTCATTCTGCTTCCAGTATAAGCTCAACATCCGCCGTACCTTTTCATGAACAATCACTCGAAGAAGGACAATCCGAATTTCAGTCATCGGCACTCCCGAATCTTCAACACCAGCCCATCTAATTGTGGGAGCAGGGCAGGAAAGATACAATTCGGCCATAGCTGCATCGAGTCTCAACTTAGCTTCCCCACGCCTTCGAATAAACAACCATACGTTGAGGAAGGATTGCTCGAATTTCACTCTTCGGCTGCGACCGAATCTTCGATGCTGGGCCAATTGGAGGAGCAAAGCTGGAAAGACACGACTCCGCCGTAACAGAGCTACGTAGCTCTTACGGCTTTCATAGAAACTCCCTCGGATGCTTCAACGTATCAAGTACCTCCTCTGAAACTTTACAGGCTCTGAACTCGTTACGGAGGCTCGTGACGTCCAGGGCGACGTCGATTCAGAACTGAGTCTGAATCTTGCTCTTTCGCTTGCAGAAGACGTATCGCACTCTAATTAGGCTAATTCTAAGTATCCAAGGTTCGTCACGATATACCGGAATAAATACGGTGCTTTGATAGGCACAACGCGGAAAAAGTAACAGTCAAGGTATAGTTCTCCAACACCCGCGATTCTATCTCAGCGGATCATTCTTTCATCACTTGGTTATTGCGCTTTGCGCTTGAGGGACAAGATATCACCCAAGGTACTGTTTCTTGATGGGAGCTTCTCCGCTGGCAAAGCGTGAATGTTGCATCAGAAAATCCGCTTGGGCAATTTATTCTGGAGTTAACTTCCTCGGGACTGGGAAATCGGAATTACAAAGTACATGTACGGTTTGGTAAGCATGGCGCAAGATTTGTCTCCATTCAGCGTGCTCATGAATAATCACTTATAGTCAAGCAGATTATCCTTCGGGCAACCCACTGTCAAGATTGCACGGCACGCCCAACATCTGGAGTTCTATTCCGTGAATAGTACTGAATGTCGTTCATCATGTTGGCCTAAACTTTAGAATGGTTCCAGAAATTCTAAAGGACGTTTTAATCTCATCGTTGACTGGGATCTCCGTCCCCTTTTTTGTACGACGTTTCCCAATCATGTCGAACATGTACCTACGGGTTCAAGTGTGCACGCTGCTTGGGAGAAACCTTAGAGTCCAATGAATTGAATCTTGATTGACCTCAACTGTCAATGAATCCAGGTCCTGGATGATTGTTGTTCTTGAACTCAAAGTAAGTGACTTCCATTTGTCGGCATCCTTTCTGCTAATGCTCCCAACTCGTTCTTAGGACTCAAAATGATTTAACGGAGGTGAATAAGATTTATCTTGGACAGAAATTACGATCCCCAATCGGAACGTTTCACGACCAAGGTATTCAGAGTGAAAGACTACCACTCTCCGAACCAAAGGTAGAGCATAAATTTGGGAAGGTCTCACCTCGTATGTTAACTAAAAAAAGTTCTTGCCACTAGCAGTGTATTTGGTTTTAGTGAATCATGAGTTTTGTGGTTTTTCCAAGTATTTGAAAGCTGAAGTTCGGAATGTTGGGCCTGAGTCCGTTCGAACTGGGTTATGAGTCACAATGACCAGCGATTACTTTCAGGCTGGCATATCCATAATCAATAGCGGTAGGCGTACGCACAATAACTAACTGCTTACACTAATCTGGTTCGGTGATGTTCTTCATCCGAAACGAGTCTGGACAGGAAGACAGAAAGCTGGCATGCACCAATTTCAACACCTCAACTACTTGTTGTCCTACCCAAGTGGGTTAACTCTCTCATCGTCAGAGCAAGTTTCGCATATCTTTACGAAGCTTCCGTATTTGGTCGAATGTCTTGGGTATAAAGACTGAGGAAAATGTGCCTTGAAGAATCATCTCCTTATCCTCACCCACTTTCACTGACACCAACCCAGTCAAGTTCTTCATTTTCATCATGTCCGTCGCTGTTCCTCCCGGTCTCTACCAAGTTCAGGTCACCAGTAATACCAGCCAGAAGGTTGCAGGACCTGCTTCTGCTGGAGGCAACATCACTGTTAATACCTCTACCGCTCAAGTTGTAAGTGAACAAGGCTCCGGTGTAGACCATGCACTCCTTTGGCCCCGTTCTTGTTTCAATTATCACTGACCATCTCGACATTAGTGGCAAATTACTGGTGACGGAGTGATCACATCGTTCCAGACTGGAAGCTCTGCTGCCCAAGCTCGGACACCGAATGTCCCTGCTATTTCGGGAAACAATGTAGTCGCTGATGCTGGAACTATCGCGCAGCAATGGATCATTTCGGGAGCTAATCTGTAAGTGGTGTCTTTTTTTGCAATTTTTGCCACCGGGAGTGCTCAAAATTGAAAATCATGAGCTGATTTCTACATTCATCTCATAGCATTTCTAACACTTATTGGACTGGATATGTCATGACCAGCGATGGAACTCAGCTTTTTTGGGGTGTCGATGGCAGTAATGTAAGTCATGCACAATCACTCATCCCGTCTGGAGCTAACATAGCTTTGCGTTGTGTTCATCTTTGCAGAACGTACGCGTTACAGGAACTACTGCCAAGACTCAGTTCAGCTTCATTCCTATCGCTGTCTAGGCCTTACTTGCCACCAGTATTCCTTGATCCAGAGAGTGTCATTCTTCTATATTCTCTTCTCATTGCATGAACGTATCAGGGAACCATTGAGGTTGTTCAACACAATGCCTTGGAACCCATAGTGTACATATTCATGTATCCCAGCTGGTAAATAAATCTTGTTCAAACGCATTTCCGAAACCCGTGCATCGAGGTACCTGATAATTTTTAGCGCACACCTCTACTGTACATAGCATAGCTATCAACACATCCTCAAAACCTATCTGCGAGCCTTGAGGGCGTTCAGTACACAATGCAGCGACTCAATATTGCGTGTAATGCCACAAAGCCGATATGATTGATATTGGCAGGTTAGCCCATGTGCATTTTACTCCTTACCTCTATTAGTAGAAAAAGTAGGACATTAAGATTTTCGAGGCTTTTTGTAGAAATTACACAGGTTTACTTCACATTCAAGTTGATACCATATTGATATCATGTTCAACGCCATTGAGTAAACGTTGTACAGCACTAATTTGAACATCCGATGAAGAAATTCAAGTCTGAAGCAATCCCGGGGCATCGCTGGGGCACAAATACTAGAGATTTGACGTTCCGTTTAGAAAGGGAGCACCAGATTTAGCCTTGAAAGCTGTAGAAGCTGTCCCACTCTAAAGGCTGCTTGTGATCCAGTCATCCACTAGCAAGAGGGAAGGGAAGTCAGTGTATGGATTTGAATAAGCATTACATCTGAGGCAGAAGACAGTGGGAAGGATGTTAATATTCAGTTAATGCGCACATTGTAAGCTGCGGATAAATGATTGTGAAGACCAACTCCGATGCGATAGAACTTTTCTATACTGACCGGCGGCGCCCAGCACTAGGGAAGCAGGGGTGACATCGACATCCCAGGCAGCAAGGGCGAAGTTTCATGCAAAGGACTTCTCGCTCAAACGCATCATGAAGTATACAGGAGATGTACGTGCCAGAAGAACGGATGGCAAACGAAATGAAGAAAATACTTGTGTGGGTATGATACGAAATGACAATAATCCAAATGTGGCTTTGCCGGAGACTCAGTGGATTGAATCCATAAGGAGGAAGAACCACTGCGGCCTCTCTGCGGCAAGGTATTCACCGAATCTTTCCTTTATAATCCGAATAACATCTTCCTCTTCATCGTCCTCCAGCTCTGTGATGCTAATGTGGTGGGAATTATAGAGCGCAATCGTGTAGTCATACTTTGGTGACAAAGGTAGTATACGCTGGAGCTTGAAGCGGCAATGAGCACTTAAGTCCTCTATAACGTCGTCCATGATGTAGTGCCACAAGCTCGCTCTGTTGTCCATTGGTGGTGGTCGAGGGAGTTGATGTCTTTGGTGGTAGTCGATAAAATCTTGTATCACCAAACCCGTAGAATAATTTCCGGGGTTTGATGTATCCAGGCTCAAGCCTCCAACGTCGAACGTTGAAGCGGTATTCTTCGGGAAGCATCTTTTCCGTGGAACATTTCGGGAGGTCTTCAGGTTTAATCCACTTGTGGAAAGCAAGTTTGAAAAAATGAAACAAGCAGTGCGAACATTGCTCACACTTTTTGCGGGATTCGGACGCGGGCACGGGTTATAGATCTCTTCGTCTGGGATATCCATGGATGGTAGCTTTGGAAGGTATGTATCTCAATAGAAGTTGTGACTTTTGACCTTGCTTGCGCGCGTGAAGATTTTACCACGCTTTTTCAGATTATCACTTGGTCTCACGTTAGATCACCTTGCTTGCTAGGTCCTTTGCCACCCCGTCTTTACCAAGCGCCCGTGCATTTTTTTTCACACACTAGGCGCTTTAAGTTCTTGTTCCGGTCATCGTTTTCTACACCTTACAAGTCGCTATTGTCCCCCCTCCTTCAATTTATCTTTTTCCCTTGAGGTTATTTTCCAATCTATCTGTCCTTTCTAATTACTCCTGTTACTCGGTATATCCATCTCCTCAATCCAAAATCCTTGCTTGGTTTTCCATCTTCGGTCTCCAATGCTGATTTCTTTCAATTCCCTACAAAGCGCTTCGAACGTCCTCAAATGCTGGTGATTTATATCGTCTACGAATGGGTCGTCAGCTGTTACCCATAGTCGTTCAATCGGTGGGTTGAAGTCTAACATGTCCGCAATGCTTCCCAATAGTTCATTCTTGCAATCACGTCAGCTTTTCCCTTTTTCAGTTGCATACTTGTTCTTCCTTACCGGTTCGTTGACATCGTCACAAAATTTAACTTTCAACTCTCGCAGGTCCTTCATCACCGCTAACATGACACACAACGTCTCCTTGTCGCTCGCATACACCTTTACCTCCAATCTTTTGACCTTCGCCAACTGTAAGTCTAGTTCATTCACTTCTCCTCTGACCAATCCGTGATCCGATAACTTTACTATTCGTAGATTCGGAAGACGTCGACTGAACTTCAAGAAACGCACTGGACCTTCGAAGTGCGTGATTGCAATTGATAACCGTTCGTTACTCGCGTCACCATCTTTGAATACCGGTACCCATCCTTCGATATGCAATGTCCTCGCCCCCTTGAATGCTCGTAACACGTCCACAAACGTCTGGCGTTCGGCATCAAGCTCACGTCCTGCTCTTGACCACGAGCTACGTCTCGAATACACCTTTACACTTTGGCAACTCTCGTTCCACCACTTCTCTCCTCTTTCTACCAGTCGTATCCTACTTCTATCCCACGTGAACTGTAGTGTTTGAAGGTCCTTGCATGCACGTATTAAGCCGTTTTCGTTGTTGGGACCATGCCAACGTGTATCAAGCAGTCGAAGATGTGCCAGGAGGAGGACTCCTTTCACGCTTTCGTCTTGCGTCTCGATGATACAAACTTGTTGCAACGTCAACCCTCGTAAATTCTCCATCTGCGCTATCTCTCTCATCATTTCCGATGTTAACGTTGTGGCATTAATGGTCAATCGTGTCAGGTTGTTCATCTTGGCTAAGTTGTCCTGCATCGTCTGCATTCCATTCGAATGCATCGGCGGTACACATTGGCCAATACCTCTGCACGCCACATGTACACCTATTTCGCCAACCTGCAGCTCTTTCACCAGGCGGAGTACTCGTCCTCCTTCTTTAATCCACACCTGTGTTCTGTCCAGGAAGTCCGACATTGTTTTGAATTCGATTCTTCTAAAGATGTACTCGTAAGCTGGTGCTCGCACGTCGGTGCATACCTCTGCTAAGGCTGTTAACCGCTCTCCAGACAGCTCGCAAATGCGTAACCAAATTTCGGTTGGAATCGTTATCGCAATCGGTCTGGCTGATTGGCCGTCCATTCCACAGGCCGTATGTACGCGCAATCATGTGCAAGTGTTCCCTACGCCAATGTTATATCCTCTACAAGTTGTCCTATGTCCGCTGCGTATCATTCCTTCCATATTCACCAGTTTGAATCTTCGATAATTTCATATATGGTTTTCTATCCCTCTTCTTGGGTGAAGTGATCTCGATGTTATCATCCATTATTGCAAAATCGAAATCTCCCCTCCTTCTTATTGAACCTCTACACTCCTCTCTCCCAACTTTTACCCCAATGTCATCCCTTCCGCAAGAGCTTTGGCTTCGCATAGCTAAATCAGCCCCGGATGACCTATGTTCTCTGGCATTGACGTCTCCTCAACTTAGTGGCCCTTCTGCGGAATGCCTTTACTACTCCCTTCAATTCACATCACCTGCAATGTTTCACGACAGGTGTCTGATATGGGAAAAATTAGGAAGTCGTATTTTCCATTTAGTTCAGAAAATTTCCTTTGGCCGACTACTGACTGCAGATAACGATGAAATTTTCAACCATTCACCCGCTCGTGCCGACCTTCTTCACACCTGGTCTTCGTTCAAGCTTCGTTTCTCGCATTTTCGAAACCTTAAATCCATTACCTTCGTCCATGTTCGAATTCGTGCCGACATATTTCCCATGTTGCAGTCCCTTTTACAACTGAACGTTTTGTGTCTTGAACGCGTCTGCGTTGATACTGTACCAGGTCACATCTCGTTCCGCTCTTCGTCTATTCAGGACCTCAGTCTCATGTCCATTTGCTGGCATGCCCAGAATCATATGGTGCTACTTATTAGTGGTTGCCAACAATGTCGAAACCTGACGATGACTTGGAATCTATCTAACTTCGACAAATTCCAACCACTTCTTCCTTCGGAACTACTCACCTACCAGAGGCTGTCCATTGATGTTTCCGGTATGATTTGGCCTGCACCATCATCGTCTTCTGCCATTCGTGCTGGTCATTGTGCTGCGTTCACTACTTTTGTCGAACGTTTCCAAAACATCACATCGCTGGTCGTTTCTGGCTACCTTCCACTTTTCGATACAGCTGATTTCAACAATGCACTGTTTTGCACCCGTCTAACCATGTACACCGGCTCTATCCTTTTTATGGGTGCACTGCATGGTTTGCGCAAACTTGAATTCGTCACCTTAACTGACTCCGACCTGCTGGATAGCGATATCTTTACCCACTTTCCTACCAGCTTTTTCTGGTCGACATTGCGTCTTCAGACCTACTTGTGGGACGAAGATGCACTCAAACATGTGCTTGAATGTTCACATTCCTTGTCCAACCTAACGATGGATGTTGGTGATGATGATGTCGAATGGGTGCGTTGGCATTTCACGCAATTTGACCTGTACTGACTACAAGACAGACGGATATCTTGAATTTCTTATCTACTGTTCTCAATGCCGTCCGCATTTAGCGAAACTCACTATCAACGCTCACGTTCCTCCTTTGGAATGGATACCGCTGAATAAATTCCACGACTTCAAAGAGCTCTGTCCAGATTTGACAGAGTTGGTAGTCGATCGCCGTAAGTGGAAATATAGGCTTGGGATGTGGTCAGAAGTGGTTTGATATTTGTGCTCCGTCGTTGTGAAAAGAGTCTCTTAAACTATTACAAACATCTCATTAGACATGGTTAGATACATAGATTAGCGGTGCCCTCTCTACGGGGTGGCACAGACTGTTTCCGGCTTGGCTTGCTTGATATTGATTTCATGATTTTCGCCTGGTTCAATTGCGTGAACATTGAAAAAATTTCAATCTTTTCCTATTTGAAATATGTGCATCTCTTGTGTCCTATCGCAAACAAAACTTTTCTCCTTATCTGATTTGTTATTGTCGTTTTTTTTGGTTGCTCCTGTCGATGCATTTGATTTGTTTTCATATCTATCTATCTATCCCCTGTTTATGTAACCATAGCCAATCTACTCACAACTTCCTTTACATCCTTCCATTTCTGTCCTTCTTTGTTCATCACCACTCGTCGATGATTGTGCACCAACGACAAATGAGTAAATGGTATGTGGCCTTCAAGGCGTATTATTCTGCTATTAATCTTAATCATAGTCTTCAAACTTCAACCCACGTCCTTCTCAAAAATCCATCTTCGAACTCATTCTCCGCCATGTCGACAATGTCCACCAACGGCGTCCTGTCACTCAACTCCTGATGCTCGTGCATGGTGCTGCTGGCAGTGGGAAGACTACTATGGTGTCTGCTCTATTTGACTTCATATCCCGTAATCATTCCCCGACGCTGGCATTCAAAGGTGCCGCCACTGACGCAGGTGCCGCTTTAATCGGTGGAGTTCCATTGACTTCCATACCTCACTCAACAACCATGGATGGTGGCCAACAATATTTTCTCATCGATGTCGCAGGCGCGCTCGATATTGAGATCCTACATGGTTTATCTACCCAACTCAACCTCATTCATGATTTACCGACCGCGATCTTTGGCGGGAAGAACGTAATACTTTTTGCGGATTTCTTTCAAACCCCCCCCTCCAGAAATCGGTTCAATGCGATATGGTATCCTAACGATGCTCACGGATTTCTTATTCGTCCGTTTCTTTCTAACGTATCATGGCTTCAAGAAGAACCCCTCGCTGTTTTGCCTGATACTACTATTACCGATAAAATCCGTTTAGACGCGCTTTGCAACGACGACTTCATTGATCTCAATAAACACGTTCTTAACCCCACCGATTTCGTTACCGCCCATGCGTCTCACAACTTTGCAATTGTTACTCCTTCGGCTGCTCGCTGCAAACAGTGGAATAACGAACTGCCTATTCATATTGCAACTGCTCTTCAAGAGACACTATACATTCTGAACGCCTCTGATAATGTGTCGTTTTCAGTTGGTGCAACGGTTTCTATTGCCGACCTAACCCACTTGCAACACAATGTTGCGAATTGTGGGGACATTCCAGGAAAAATGTCTATCTACATCGGAATGCCCTGTTCAGTGGTAATTGATTCAACACCTGTGTGGGGTTCTGTTTTCGATATCAAACTTGATGCACTGGAGGACATTGAGTTTCCTAGACCGTCAATTGTGGACCTCAAACATCCTCCAGCCTCTGTTACACTGAAGGTTGCGAACGAACTCCTTTTACACAATCCCGATTTGTCACCTCTTTTACAACTTAAACCTGTTCGCCGGCGTTACGAATGGTTCCTAGATGTTGACGAAGCAGTTATGGGGTACGTCGTGAGGTTACAAGTACCTATTGCGCCCAGGTTGTCAATGTTGGAGAAAGATTGCGACGGACAAGCTTTTGAACATGTATTGGTGGACACTCAGAGTGGTTACCAAAGTCTACGCAGCTTCTATATGGTTGCTAGCCGGGTTCGTAACCTTGATTCTCTTGCAATCACCCACAAACTGTTTTCTTCCGCCGATGGCAGTTGGGTACGTTCCTTGCGTCAAGCCATTCTGCAATTATTATACTTGTAATTTGATTATTAAGCGCTCTCATCGTCAATTCAATCACATGTTCCGCACACTTCCTTCTGCCACTTCAACCACTTTACTGAATTTTGACCGCTCTACGTATCTACATACATCTATGAGGCAATGGTTACGCAGAATGAATCCACTATTTCAGCACGTCTTATTTGTATGACAACTCATTAATAAAACGGTACCCATCTTCCCACTGCCTACTCGTTTCATCACTCAAGCCATCCAACCTCAAGTCTTCAGTCCTCAGTTCCTCCGAGGGATGTGTGACAAAGATTTTTTCGTCAAACCCTCGCAACAATTGAATGGTCTTCCTCCCGCGACTCCTAGACAATGCAACATATGCACTGAACGGTGTTGCGCCCTGGCCACCTCTCGGCATGCGTAGGTCAACCACAACGTATTCCATTGTTTGGCCCTGACCCTTGGAATCAGTGAATGCATATGCGCCCGTCAGCGCGATTTGCGATCTGGTTATGGACCTCGTTGATCCATCATCTAAAACGATCGTGAAGCGCCCCTTCGAAGGAACGATAGGGAGGATGCCCGATCGAAGACCAGGCAGGTCAATCTTAGAAGTATTATCCGGCTGAATTAACACGGCCGCGGGTGGATACTGCAAGATCGTCATTCCATCTACAACGTCCGGGCAGTCCTTTTCGCGATCATCCAATATAATGTCGACGACGGTCCCTCGAGTACCATTTGCAAGGTCTGATTCAGTCGCAATGTTCAGTATCACCATTACCTTCATGCCTATAGCTACTTCCACCCGATGTGCCAAATTGGCTGTTTCCTTTGTCGATTTGGTCGCGATTTTCATTCGTTGCGACATTGGCAATGATTGTCCTTTAGCCGAATCCTCCGCCGGTGCTGAATACAACCTTTCATTTGACCTCGCACAATGCCTTCGAACGGCTGCAGCGTTCCATCGGTTCCTGGCGGAGTGCCTCGGTGTGATTAAAACTGCGTTATCCCATCCCGCGGAATTGAAATCCGGAGGCTCATTCTCTGGCAGGTCTAGTCGAAGCGAATGCAACAAATCTATGTCTTGTCGGGTGCATGAACCGACACGTAACCTGGATAACAATCCTTGCCATTCCTCATCCCGAACGCGCATTTGCTCCTTCAATGTCACCACTCGATCAAACGACCTATAAGCGTCAAAGCCCGCCTCTGTGAACCACGCCTTCTTGCCTGTCCTCATAAATGAACAATCGTACAGGGCGCCAGTGGGATTTCCGACTGGGGGGAATTGGTGGAAGTCACCGCAGAGAATGATATTGAGCCCGCCGAAAAACAAATCTGAACCTTCCTTTTCCAACGAAGCACGCACGTTTGTCGCTATTCCATTCAACATTCCCAAAAGATCCTTCGTCGCCATTGAAATCTTGTCTACTATGAGGTAGCTGGCGTTCCTCATGTTACTTAAACGCCGCTCTGCAATCACTGGGCTGCACTGTAACCAGTTGTCTTTACGTGGCACCATTATGGGTATTCCACCCCAACTGTGCAAGGTTTTCCCTGATATCAACGTGGCTGCAACCCCCGAGGTAGCTGTCTTCGCCAGCATCGGCTCCGATCCTACTTGCCTGAAATGTTCTGTAATTGCCTTTATTACTACCGTCTTCCCTGTGCCTCCAGGTCCGCGAAGGATCAGCCTCAGTTGCAGAGGTCGGTTACCTGATTGTGTCGCCAGTAGGTGATTCGTGACCATGCTGTATGCAAGTGCTTGGTCAGCGTTCAGATTCAGAGGGACATTTTTTGGGTGCATTGTGGGGTAGGTATCCGGAGTCCTTTCAACACTGGCCATTTGTGCCTGGACTGGTTGTTCTGCCTGGGCACGCTCCTGAAACAGTTCACTACTGTCAAGCAAAACTTCTTCTCCATGTTCTCTCAGATATGACATCCAGTTCCCAAAAGCGGCTTTGTCTGCAGGTGTTGCTCGAGAGGATAAGTTCAAAGGCCCATTGTCACGTATGACCTCTGAAATACCCCAGCATTAAAGGCGCATTCCATCGCAGATTCTCCGTACTCTTCCTCTCTAACGCTCTCCTGCTGCACACTTTGTAAATCGGCTTCCGTATACAGCTCCTCTACGTCGTGCGAGGCCGCAGGTTCTCTCAAGTTGGACTGTACGTGGACTTCATCGTCTTCGTCCTTGTCTTCAGTGGGTTGGTACGTCTCATACTCTTTAGCTCTTCGCGCAGATGACTGATCCGAACATCGATAGAAATACTGGACATTTTCTATGAATGAGTCATGTTTCCCTTTCGTGTCTTGCTGAAATTTCGCCCATGCCTGATTTACTGTTGATTGACCACCAAGGAGGTCCTCGAATTTTCTCCAAGGGGTCAGCACACATAACATTGTCAGAATGTACTGGACACGTAGTTCATGTCGATCGTTACGAGGGAACCATTTCCCGATATATTGAGGAATTGTCTCGTGGGTAATTGTACGCACAATGCGTACATGATTCGGACGAAAACCTCCAACGTATGTAAGCCGTTCGCTGTATGGTCTTCCTCGTCGGACGGAGTTCCCAGTGGTCGGAGGCGGTTCATAGTGAGTTTTGTGCTTCTCATATGTATTGGTAAAAAACTCAATGAGGTTATAACTTTCGAGAGATGATGGTCTGTGAACGTATTCTTGAAGTTGGCTCTTCATCACAACTGTTCCTTCTTCAAAACCAATGGCAACTTGTTCGAACTAAAATCATGAGTTCAATTGTACCGTGAACTACTTTTGGCTCGTACCTCTGAATCACAATCAAATGGTACTTCCCGAACTGATTCCCCTTCTGTGGCACGTACTGTTTCCCATCTGTAATGTTTGTTTGCATAAGCGTAATTAACTTGTCTCTTTTCTCACCTCCTTTCTTGCAGTATAGGAAATGCAGTGCGTAACGCGTACGAAATCCCATCCAAATAGATCGGGTTGAATGGGTGCGAAATGTACCTATCGCCCCAGCCCATCAAATGACTAATAATTTCAGGCGCACTCATTTCCCGTTCTCGATTCAGAGTGATCGCGCAACGTGAGACTAGCCTCCGGTTTGCGGCAAGAGCATCATCGATTTTACCCTCCTGCGTTCTATGGAACGCATGACGTTTCGCGAGTAGTGCGCTCTCGTTCCAACTTCGAGGTTGTTGCTTAGACGAATAATTGGTGGCATACATCGTCATATCCTGAGTTTCATCACCATTCGTCACCAACTTCACATCGTGATTACAAATTAACGTCTCCATAATGGTGGGATTGTAACCGTTCAGGTATGCAAACAGCCGACGCATTCCCCATTCTCCATTTTGGTCACCCAATCTATTTCGGATATCTTGAATGGTGCGCGATTTTTGCAGACCAGTCACTTCTTCTTGGCAACAATGCATCTTCCTATTTCACACGAATGGACCTGTACTGCACGAAGGACCGTCCTCAACCTTTCCTGTGTCTTTCTTGCGTAGTGTCGATCATTAGGTGGTATGGGCCGATTGAAGGTGACTGCTGGCTTCACAGGGAGCTTCAAGAAATCGTCCCCATCCATCTCAACATCCGCCTTCAAGTTTGCTGCTATAAATGTTACCATCTTTTGTCTAAATTCCTTTGACTTCAAACACTCCCGCATCTGTGTGGGATTCGGTCCTCCTGCTAACCAGATGATTACATGCAAATGGAGCATCCCACGACCTTGGGTCTCCACCATTCCGACATACGCATTTACTTTTCCAAAAATCCCTTTTCGACGGGTTATCGTTCCTCGCGTGACTGCGATCCCGAATATGGTTTCCAGGGTGGCAATGATGACGAAATGAAAGAACTTCGCAGCTGCATACGGATCTCGTGCCATGTTTTGCGCTCTACACTTCGTATTCAGTGACCTCGTTGGATTGAAGTTATCCAAGTCCAAGTCTTCTCCTGCAAATACTTGCGCGATTGGATTGTTGATATCAGATGGGTTTAACGTGATCCACAAGTTCGGCGGGTTTTTGGCCACTATCAATGACCATATTTTGGACCGAACACTGGTCCGCGACGAATCGGTTCCCGCTACTGATGATCGTACTGTGTGCAGGTGATTCATCAAAGTCCTCATAATAGGATTGCTATAACGAACGTGACGACTCTCTTCGTAGGCAGCAACTTCAAAATCTTTAGGTTTCAGTTCTTGAATGGCTGCCGAATGTCGAATATAATCGCTGCGTGTCATTTTCAGTGCCGCTGAAGAGCAGATGGCTCTCTTTTGTAGAACACCAAACACTTGAAAAACAAACTGGTGATCTAGTCGAAACCTTTTATCAGCGTATTGCAATGCCCACTTCGTATGTGACTCATAAGACACAGGTCGAGAACGAGGTGTCTCGAAGCCACCACACCCGTATGGAAAGAGCAAAGGGAAGCACCCGAGCAGGTGGTTGGGCTCATCTGACGTCCCGGGACTAAGCGCGCCTCCTTCATTCCGTCGAGGGTATTCGTTAACGTACCCACCAGCCCTTATTGCATACTTTGCTACGTTAGCAGATGCCGTATTTCCCGTCGTGTCACTGTTGACGTTCCGCAGTGCATGGGTGATCAGTTCACTCTGTGGTATCCGATTTCCTTCAAGGTCCACCACCCCGCTTGCTTGGACTTCGAACACAGCTACATGAGAATCTCAACAAGAACGTTCTAATTATTATTATTATTTAACCACTTCACCTGCTCCATCACGACTTTCATCGACATCACCTTCGTCGCTGCTCTCAGTGGAATCTATGTGCTATCATCATTTTTTTGGCTTTCTAATACAACGAACTTTCTGACCTTCGTTGATTTCCAGCATGTCATTATCCTCAAACCCATCATCAGATTCCACATCATCGTTATTAGGAACATAACCTTGGTTCTCTGCCACTCCAACATCACCATTGCTGGCCCATTTAGCGGTGGAAAGTATTTCGTCTGGTACGCCATTAATGGGAAGAGTCTCCAGGTTACGCTCTGATATTTTGATGTGATAATAGAACTTGTTATTCGCTATCAGCCATCGAAGGGCGTTCGCCACCTTCAAACGTTGAACAGTGAACATTGTTTTCAGCGCCCTCAAACTAACATTGTTTTGACCAACAAAAGTCACTGCGATCGTAGCTGCCAAAATGGAAGATCTAGGGGGCAAATAACCTTCATCCACCATAGGAGCAACGTCTTCGGTTTTCAGATAATATGATGCCATGTTGCCTCTCAACGCACTAGTCAGCTGGTCACTTGCGACCCACTTCATCGACCTCTTCTTCGGATACAACTTCACAACATACGCAGCTGCCAGGAAACGCGACACCAGGATGATCTCGGGCAACGAAAGTATGCTTAGCTCAAATGGTACTTCGCCTATCCACATGTTGTTTGCCAAAGACAACTGAGGTCTTTTGTTCTTACTCAACTGCGCTAAGCATTCACAGCAAATGGTCGGCGGAATGTGGTGCGTGCTGGGGTCGCGATACAACAATAGTCCATCTGTCAACGAATGTGCTGGGTGTGGCGTTTCAGGCATTAAAAGCTGAAAGTTGGGGACACCATGCGCTGGAATGTTTCGCACGTCCGTGGTGCTTAATTCCCGAGCACAAGAATAGCACACCACATTCTCGTTGCATTCATTCCTGTACGGTTGATGAAGTCACTAACAATGCTCTGACGTTCGTCTTCATCCGGTATGCTGAATAAATCTCCAGCTATGACTTCGTTGACATCAAAGTCCACCTCGTAGCCAGGCTTTTCAATGCACACTTTGCGACGTTTTCGGGGTGGTGTAGCCTGATCGGCTGGCCGCTTTCTTGTTGCCGGTACGGTTTCTAACCTCTTCATTACGATCTGAACAGCATCTTCGCCCAATTGTAGCAGGCGTTTCGACATCGTGACCTTGCTACGCTTTTCGCTCGCCGCAAATTCAACACGCCATTCAGCGCACACATCGATTATTGTCTGCTTGGTGACATTCTGCAACATGTCTAGTAGTCCGTTCTCCATCTATGTCTGGTCAGTGATGTAGAGATTGTTAAGCATTCACGCTCACATTCAACGTAGGTCACTGTCAAGGCTTGTAAACCAAATCGTGCAACGCCTCCAGTGTGCACGTCATAAACTTGATCTTTGTTATCAGAATTTCAATAATCGTCTCATCTACGACTCATTCATTGCATTTCATATTGTACTAATTTCATTGATGTGCTCCGTTCCTATCTCATAGGGGGTACCTCCTCCCTCATATACATCCATCGTTTGCTTGGGCATGCTTGTGTTTCGCTATCACTCTCCTCTCAACAGGTATGTGACCATCCCCTCAGGTCTACTCGTTACTAACGAACGGCATAGGATGAACCAAGTCGCATCTATCATTTTCGTACTCATTTCATGGACTCGAAGTCCTACCTGGGAAACCCGAACAATACCATTAAGGCCGATGGCTTGTTCTTTCACGATGGCACCATGTTTGTGTACTCCTCGCCCCGCCCAGAAGGTTATGGCAAGCCGAAGCCTTGTGTATTCACGATCGCAGGTCGTGTTTTGAGTTCCAGCAACAATACTGGTATGACCGGTAATTATGTTCCATCAAAGGCTTTTGCAAAGTCGGGCAAACGCACGGCACTCTTGGGTCGTCCTTACCTGAATGGCATGACTTCCGATTGGGACACGTCGATTTCTAACCTGAAGGATATCATCTCGCGCTTGACCAATGGCGACGGTCATGATGTTTCCTATCTCTGGCAGGATGACGACGCTGACATGAATGACGGGGCCGTAAGGTTTGGTTCTCCTTTATTTCGGGTAAGTCTCTTCCACCGTGGAGCTTGTGCATTGCTAACAAGTTCGTTTAGGCACTCAAACCCGGGGAGGCAAGGGATGGTACGTGGTCATTAATTTCCAGCACTAATCGTGCTCATATGGCAAGTGTAGCTTCCGTTGCCGGAGTGGTTCCAGTCGGAAAGGAAAACAGTGAATTCTGGAAGGATGCCGTCGAAGCGTTCACTTTCACTGAGTACCCAGCGTTTGACATCAATGGTAAGAAGATCGCGAACAAAGATGTTCAACGCTCAATTGAGGGCGCCACCGTTGCCCTGGACGTCATCATTCGTGGCTGGAAATTCAAAACGGATAAGAAGTGGGGTTTTGCGCTTGACTTGAAACGCTTATCTGTCATTGCGCCTGCTGAGGACGACGAAGAGGTTGAACTGCCCCCTCTCCCTAGCAGCCAGGAATCAACAGCTTCAACAACAGCTACTGGTAAGTTGCAATCATTGATGACCATCCGATCCTCAATAGTTTCAAAGATCTGTCCCATGATGGAGCTGGAGGACCGCAAGTAAAAGTTAAACACATCGTTACCGTTGGCGACGACCATGTGTCGGCAGGTATGACGTCTTCGTTGTGTGATGCTTGGGGCCGCACTAATTTCTTTTCCTTTCACAGATGCTGTCGGAGTACTTGACCTTCAAATACGTGACTCTGGGAGTGTACCACATCCTACAACCAACAAACCACAAGGAATGGCGCCTATTGCACATGCTAGTACGTTATAAATCATCTACTAATGTTCATCACTGTCATTGACTACCTTGCGACTTACGCAGACGCTAACAATCGTTCAATGACTAGATCAGCCAACAAACGAGAAGGTTCTCCATTGCTTAAGGCAAATAAGGTTGCTAAACTCGCTCTCAAAGATGGGCAGGATAGTAAGTAGCCAAGTACACCCACTGACTTACAGTGCGGATGCTTATTACTTGAAGTTATTACAATAACACTATTTGTCATCTACCAACATTGCACAAACCGAAGTAATCTATCTATCATGCGACCTCAGGACACCTGCCTTCCTCCGGTTCCGCATCATGCCTTATCATTTACTTCGACGATTTCATTGGGTTATTCGACATCCGCACGCTGCACTCTGCAGTGGTGGTGAAATTGCGATGACAGTGGTTGGTGACTGTGATGGTGAACACCGACGTGCGCTTCGCGTACGCCGCTAATTTGTTATAACTTTGTGGCAGAGCGTTGGAAATCGGGTTTGTAATGCAACATGTCGACAAATTGCTTTGCGTATTTCCAATAGCCACATATGCTCTGTATCCCGGGTGATAAGGTAGTAATTTGCAATGTCTACGTTCCGAGAACGACTTCATATAGATAATACTTTGTTCATAGTGTACATGAATTGCCCAAGATATAATCTGATGGACCCAGCCTCACAATTAACGGTGGAAGGATCTGCTCGGCCTACTTGTTATGACGTTTCGTTTGTGGTGCTCCCCGACGACGTATTATTCGAAGTGGCTTCTCATCTAACCACAGGGGACATATCCTCACTTGCAGTGGTGTGTAAACACATGTCATCTGTGTTCTTACCCGTGCTATATCAAAGGGTTTCTACCAATGCTTTCAACACCATCGCTCTCAACCGTCCTCTGTTCTCAATTCTCACGGGCGCACATCCGGCTTCATACGTACGGGAGGTGGAACTTGTTCCGGATTTGCGACCTATCAAACCCAGTGTGCTCAGAGCTGGCATTCGTTCATTGGATTATCGTGTATCTCATCCCATACTTCGTTCTCTTTCAATTCGGTCAACTTCCACAGTGCTTTCGGACATATTTCCTCATTCTCCTCGGCGGTTAACTCCAACAGTCCTGCGGTTTCAATGTCCATTGTTGGGGAATAGGCCCCGTAACTGCATTTCCATTTTGGTGAGGACCTGCAACGCGTACGAAGTTGGTTATTATTCTGAACATGCACAGCGAACGCTGGTCTCGAACAATCTTGTTTCGTTGTCTCTCGACTTTACAGGAGCGACTTACCAACGTAGGGATACTGTGTTTTGAATACTTGTTTTTGGTCACTGAATGAACGCTTATTAGCTGATGAAAATAATCTATTTAACATGCTTAAAACAATCTTGCCTAAGCTGCTAAATGTGTCCTCTTTTCAACTCTCCTTGAACACACACCGAACACCGTAAAATCTTTCGTACATGGACATGAACCGGCTGCGGGTACACTCGCGTTAGCGTTCGAGAGTGGATGGATGGTGATGCCAGCTCTTCGTTCGTGCAGTTTGGAAGATACAATACACAATGTGTCAATCATCAGCCTTCTTGCCCGCCACCCGTTCCTTTCAACTTTGCACCTTTATTTCGCGAACTTCGATTTCTTACCCATTCCCGAATTGGTGACCGGTGGATCACTTCCGTTTCTGCGAGAGTTTAGTGGTTCTTTGGCAAACGTCAATACTGTGTTGGAGCATTGGCAAACACGAGTGTCGGTGATAACCGTTATTGGCGGTCAGTCATCTGAACATGAGTTTCACAGATTCGAAAATGTTCTACATACGCATGTCGACGTACGAACTCTGTCACTGTCGGAAAACAATGGTTACACTGCGACGCAGGTTTGTCGTCTGCTCAAAAGCTTCGGTAACCTGACATCGCTCAGTTTCAAATTCAATTGCTCAATTTGGGCCGAACGTGTGGGTTCCTGCTAGCTCCACCAACCACTTGCTGATGTTGCCATCCAGGAACAGTGGGAGGAAACCGTGCTAGCTTGCATCAACATTGAGAATCTGACCGATTTGAACATACACCTTTTTATTTCCGAGGCACAAGCCGCTCAACATTGCTGCATGACAGCTGTGAATCATTTGCTTTCAACGAAAGACGTTCGTAACAACTTTCAACCGTTGAAAGTTGTGTTCTCCATACCCGTTGGTGATGTGTATTCTGTGACACTGTAGTCTGCTTGTAAAAACAATGTATCCCGATTACAAGTAAGCAAACAGCCATGTATAGGTCCCGATAGGAAAGGAAAGGAAAGGAAAACCGACACGGTCCCATTGAGGAACAGCCGGGGCCCATGCTACACACACTGCGCTAGATAGAATTGAATGGAGATTTGGTACACCAGTGCATAACTTTAGTCACTATACGATAACGCTTAAACGATGACTTGAGTAAAACGCAGCTCACGCCATGTATCCGATCGGAATAGGTACTAATCAATAGTACTAGTACTTACGGCAAGCAAGGTTGTCCGTACCCCGCAGGGGTCCGCTAGTCACTATAGAGTAAATGTTGAAATCTCACTCATCGATATTGAAGGCACAGGTTCACCGCGGAATATGTATCCGTTGTATTGCAAAATGGGTACAAAAATCTCGACAAGCTTCTCAATGCTTACATCTACGGTCTGACTGGCTTTGAGCCCACGGATTACAGTGGGGAAGAAGTTATCCCGGTGTTAATCAATTTCCCGCATCGGGCATTCGTATTCGAAGCGGTCAGCAGCAGGATGAAAGAAAAGATCAAATCATTGTGCTACGACTTCCTGTTGAGATCAAGACTAGATGGCTGGCTAGGGAACGACGAGAATGAATACATTGTGCATGGTTTTGCTAGAGTCAAAATGACTGGGGTATTGAAACACATCAGAATCGACGAACCTCTTGTCATGATGGCCTGTGCGATATGGCTCAACGGAAGTCTCGAGTCGTCTGCACACTCATTGTACAAATATGTAGCCAATCGCATCCAGGATCATAATCCCTCAACCGGTCGAAATGGATTTGAAGAATTCATTTGCTTCTATCTCCAACAGGTCTTTCAGAAACCTCGAAGATTAGGTCAAGTTTTCAATTTACCTGACAAGCAGAATCCGGAGAAAGACAGTGCCCTAGCCAAAAAACGAGCAACTTTGGTGACTCTTCACATTGATGAAGTTGGATCTCAGCGTAAACTCACAGAAGGGACAACTGATATTCAAAGTATAGGTGAAGCAAAACTTCCAGGTGCACTTGGCCTAGGAGTTCAGTCAATGGATGAGTGTGTCCCTTTGACTGACTGGGTAAAGTTGAAGGGACATACAGCATTTTGTTTTCCAATGAATGAAATGGGGCCTGACATCATGTGTTTCCTCAAACTGGAGGATGACAAGGGAGATCCAGAAGACTTCACCTACGTATGTCTTGCAATTCAATGCAAGTTTCATCAAGTCGATGGGGAACTTGAACCTTCTACGCTCAAGGATGCAATTGCTACGGTTACCCCAAGAAAGTTTTTTGCACCACGACATGTGAGTCAAGCCATGTATCAGGCAGGCATGTTGCTGTACATAGCTTAACTTTCTTGCACAGGTCAAAGACATTAAGGGAGCAACAGGGCGTGAGGAAAAACGAAAAAGCGTACGCGAGGGTCTCTTAAGCGCCCTTGAAGGACTACCGCGAAAGGATCCGTTGGCGGGCAAGTACGGCGTGATTCGTATCATCTGTGGCTTTCCTGTGAGGGTCGATCTTGACACGATATTCTATCAGCACAAGGAACAGAGAAAAACACCAAGACACATACTGGACCCAGACGAAGAAGATGAGCATCCTTTGGGCAAGTTGGACGTAGAATTCTTGACTACAGAGACTGCCCAACTTCATCCTACGGATCTCCTCAGTGTGATCAAAGCGCGCGCGCAAAATGAAAAAAAGAAGGGCAAAAGCTTCTGGAGTACTTTTGATCCAGCCATATTGTGGTCAGACTCTGAAGAAGAGGAAGAGGAAGAATCACAGAAAAGACAACAGAGAATGCTTGTCCAGGCACAGTCCTTCGAGTTGGACAATCATTCGCGCATGATCATCGAGATGTTGAGGTCAGACTATGCACGAAGTCGAGGCCTGGACCTGCCACCTAGAGTGCGAAAGCGTAAACACGATACTTTGAAGACAGACCTGGACCTGAGTGATTACGAGGGCGATAATGAGGACTAGTAGTACTTATCACGGGTTAATTTACCGTTTCATCTTATTCATCTTATTCTTATTCTTGAATAACATACAGTACATATCTCGTTGATTCGGAAATGACGCACCGTGGGTGACTACGAGAGCCGCAGTTTCGTGTCAGTACAGAAAGATCATTGTAAGCACGCCAATGACATCCCAGCTGGGCTCTATTCGTAAGGTCAGCCAATGAGGAAAGATTGAATTACAGGACTGTACAACGGGGGCTCAGTCTACCTGCTATGTACTAGTTTATCGATAGCGTCGCAACTATGAGCTGTCCATGCACAACCAGGGGAATATGAAAGTAGAATATTCGAGGAGTGTATACAGATATAACGTTTATGTATGCGAACGATATGTGACTGGTACAATATTCTTTAGTTCAACGTTCGTTCAGCAAAAGACGAAAGATAAAAATCATAACTCGACTCGCTATCTACAGTAGATGCAAAAGTGAATCAATATCGACAAGAACATACTAAGACAGCAAGCGATAGCGACACTGAAAAGTGGTTAAGAAAAGAGACCAGAAGAGAGGATGGATGAGGGCAAGATCGTGCCACAGTCAAGGCTTGTAATCCGCAAAATAAGGGTGAATCAAAGCGCGCTTTGCTGGAAAGGAGGGAACTGGTTAGCAAAATGGCCGTCGAGCAACGGGAAATCCCTTGCCAGAAATGCGCTTTGCAGAGTCATAGATCAGTGTTTGCTGTATCATGGGTTGGAGGGGATCAGGATAGAGGAGAGTGCGGAATAAGAAACGCACCTTCAGCATATCGATTCCAGCCTCATCCAACACTGGTACAACTCCCAAGAGATCTTTCGTTGACCATTGCGGGAATGTAGCTTTGTAGTCCGGAAGTGAAGATACTCCAGGCCAGATCTGCTCGTTAGGTGTGCCCATGATTCTAGCCGAAAGTATGCATTTGAATCAAAGTAAATCCAGAAGTTTGACCACTAACTTGAAAATCTTGAATATCTGGTCAATTTCGGAATCACCAGGGAACAACGGGTGTCCTTGCAAAGCCATCTCAGCAAATATACATCCTACTGACCACATATCGACAGCAGTAGAGTAGTGACGTCCGCCTAGCAACACCTCGGGAGCGCGATACCATAACGTGACAATCTTGAGGTCGGAAACAAAATGAGTAACGAACTGATGATGAGAAACTCGAACCGTACTTCATGTGTGTAGGTTCTCATGGGAATCCCGAACGCACGAGCAAGGCCGAAATCGGCGAGCTTTAGGTTATCATCTTTATTGATCAAAAGGTTTTGAGGTTTAAGATCGCGGTGAAGGATGCGGTGAGAGTGACAATACAAGAGACCAGCATTTAGTTGCCAGAGAAATTTCTATTCATCGGAACGTGAGCAGAAAATAACACCAGGATGAAAGGACACGTGATGTAAACCACCAAAAAGAACTGAAAGAATCAAGGCGTTGCGAGAGTATCTGGTTCGATGTAGTAGTAGCCATCGTGCACAAGAAGAACTTGGTGTAGCAATATGAGAGGCGCAAAGACGAAGAGATTTCATCACCGATGCAACAAGACACCTGTTGCAGGCTGTCTGTCACAATTCCGGTGCAACCTCACGCGTCAAACGCGTGGAAATACGCGCAATGTAGCGGGAAGAACCGGTATAAGACCAGATATAGTTTGTTAATCGAAGAGGGAGTAGATGGCAGCAGCTCTATGAAGAACGCCAAGCTCACCTTGACAATCTTGGGCGTAATAGGAGTGCGGTTTTGATTTCCGTTGTCGATGTATCGTTTAAGATCCACATCCAGAAATTCGAAAACTAGGTATAATTTCTGTTCGACATGAATAATATCGAGCAGCCTAGATGAGAACGGGGAATGAGCAAATTTGTCACGAGAGGGCTAATATATTCCGCACCTGACGACGTGGTCGTCATTGAGTTCCTTCAACAAACTGATCTCACGAATGGCGGTGCTGGGCACCCCTTCGTCTTCTGCCTCGAGTCTGATCTTCTTCAAAGCGACGATTTGGTTGGTACCGTTGTCTTTGGCTTTGTATACAACCCCATATGTTCCTAGCGAAAGGTGAGGAAAGTGCTTGCTCAAAGCCAGTAATGACAACGCACCTTCGCCTGTGTATCCGAAACAGATATCATAGGCGTCATCAATGTGTATCTCAAAAGCTGGCCACTGTTACGCACCGACTTTTTCGATTTTCGTATAACTAGGGACACCATAAATCAGGAATTAATTGCAGGAGCAGACTACAGCAGATTAAAGCTGACCGATCCATATAGCAACTATTAGAGAATTGATAGTAACTTTGTTGGAAAAGGTTTTGGGCGACGTGGGTCAAAAATCTATGCAATGATAGGAGGCAAGTAATCCTGACGGCGGGTGAGAGCCGCCAACGAGACAGCGGTTAAGATGAAAGAAGATCCAAAAAGTGGTGAAACAAATGAACGAAAATTGGAGACGATGGTAGTTGAGGACCAACTTGAATCTTTTATAATAAACCTCAAAAATACAGATCATGTGTGACAGAAATGCCCAGATGCACATATTTGCCGATGAGCAGCTATCATCTACTGCAGGCGACACCACCTAGTATATTATCCATGCGTGTCGCGGAGTAACTTCTACATCCTGTAAGTACGGTATAACATACATAGAGGGCGATTACAAGAACAACAACACGACCTCGGTCTAATTACAGAACCGAAAAAGGTCAAATGAGGGCAAGTTACGAAAGCTAGATGGCATTCCCATTGTCATTATTTTTGCGCGTCTTTCCACTTTGATCGTTGTCTCCATGACGCGCTGCCGCTGCAAAGTAACACAAATCCTGCCAACCGGATATTGACCTGTGAGATAACTTAATAACCTTTATCCGGGTCTTGGCCAATGGATGCCTTCATCTCCATGTCGCTGAGCGCGAGTAACATCAATGTACTCCCCCGGCCAACGTTCTTCACCTAAAACAAGACTTGTCATCAGCGCTCACGCTGAAGAAATATCAACAAACGGCATACTTCTATCAATGATATTGATGTCGACATCCTCATCTTCACCCTCCTCGTTCTCCTCTTCAGGATCCCATCGATCTTGCGCCGCCGCCTCGGGGTGTTGCGCTCTGTCAACCTCTAAGTCTTTCATCATCCTATCCATTGAATCTGATTTAGCGTCCTGAAGCGCCTTTTCCCGAGTGGCACGAGCGCGTTCAAGATCAGGTACGTATTGTCTATAAAACGTGGGGCGTTAAACCGAAAGGATGGTGATAAAAGTGAATCTAAATGAGAACACATACGTTTCATACTCCTCTCTAGAAGCTTCGACTGCATCAAAAAACTCTTTGATCCCGTCTCCCGTCACGCTAGACACACCGACAGCCTAAACGTCTTTAATCAGAATACACTGGGTTGAGCCTTGAGTGGAAACGACGTACCTTGAGATGTTTGTAGAATTCATCCAGAACAAGACTCATGCTGTTCATTAGACTGTTCATGTACGTAGGTTCGCCTTCAGCGTCCCGCGTGCCACCATGCGTAGCTAATGCCTCTTGGAACGCTTCAAAGTCGTGCATCCACTCCAGTGCAAAATCATGCGGCTGAACGTCAGTTTTGTTGAACACTAATATAAAGGGTAACTTTGTTTTGTACAAGATACTGCAAGTCGCGAATATGAGTGGCGCTGTACGACAAGAGTGAAGCAAGAACGATGGCTCTACCTGCAGGCATACAGCATATTTGACATAAAGGTAGCGGGGGCTGAGGCACGAGGTGTATCGATGATGTACGCAACCACAGTTGGAAGAGAAGAAGCGATAGCATCAGTAATGATAGCTCCAGAAGCAGACCAGGTAAAGATTTCGATTTGGCCTGGTGTGTCTAGTATCACGTAGCTGGAATAGAAGAACTTCAGTCCAGGAAAATTGTCAAGGGTTCAAAGGAAGCTGAACTGACTCGATTGAATGCGAACGCTTCTCCACCAGCGATAGAACCTGATCGAACTTAGTAGTGAACAGATTGAGGGCCGTTAAGATTCCTCCGTTAGGACCGAGATTATACCTTGAATACTGATTGATCACCATGAGGGAAGGATACAGGTGGTCTTTACACACTGCTTCATGACCTCTTTGTAATTGACAGTATCTCGGATGTCGATGTTCGCCTCGAAAGGCAAAAAGGCCACCGCTGGATCCAGGTTCAACACATAGGGAGGTGAGTCCTTTGAGTGAAGATATGCATTTATTCTCTGTACAAAGGTAGATTTCCCTGCCCCAGCCATGCCAATCGTGACAATGGCCATTGCCTTCTTCTTTGTCGGCGCATCGGAGTTGGACGACATGATGGTGGAAGGTTGATGAAAAACAAAAATGATTACCAAATCATTCTGACACCTTCAGAACGCATGTTATTAAGACTGATTCCTCCGTCTCCTTGCCCTTCTTCGTCATCTTCTGTGATCGTTGCCCCTCGATTACCCAAAGATGGCTGCTGAAAGATGGTAAGTAGCGCTTTATCCCAATTTCAATTTCAGTGATTGATATAACTGTTGCCCCTAGGCGAGCTAAATTGCTCCAGAACGCTAATCTCTTTCCCGATCCCTTGGGTAACAATGTAATCGAAGGGCTCGTTGTTGGAACAGTTTTCAAAACGAGGTCAGCTCCTCTTATCATTGTCGTGGACTTCTTTTGGTGAAACCAGATTACAGAGATGAACTACAGAAGAAAAGGATTCATGTTCAGCGTTTTGCTGGTATCAGTGGCACAAAGGAATTAGGTGCACAATCTGTTGTTCTTTCAGGACAATACGAGGATGATGGGGACAAAGGGGATGTCATGTACGCTTGAAGGTCTAAATTTTTCCACCTGAGATCTTATCAACACACTTTAGCATATACACTGGCACGGGTGAGTAATATGGTGTAATTTTATTTCATTTTATCGATAATCCAACAGGTGGACAAAAGAATTCTTATAAGGTGAGCTTCATTTCTTCGATTTAACATCAAATCCCACCCATAATTCATGTTGTTGTAGAATCCCGGCCCCCAGATTGAAGACCAATCTTTTGACCACCCAATGAACCAACATCTATATGTACGTCCTCTCAACCCTACCCACGTCCCTCGGATTTCCCTTATGACTATCGTCATGTTTTCAGAAGTCTTTCCAGAACAGACGACCGATCCGTGTCATACGCGGATCTGCTGCTAATTCTAAGTATGCTCCTGTCGAAGGTTATCGCTATGATGGAATGTACACAGTCACTGAGGTATGTGTACCACCCTGAATAATTTTCCTGGCATGCTCACTACCCAGATTAGGCCTATATGGACAAAGGTCAGAGTGGTCATGCTGTTTGCAAGTTCAAATTGGAGGTGAGTATCCCTTTATCGTATCTCTGATGGCATCCTGAGACGTTTCCTCACTACAGCGAAAGCCTGGACAAACACCTATTCCAATCAGACGGTGATGGCATTGTTCATATTCTGTCTAGTATCCTCTGCCCCTTATGCATCTGAAGCCTCTCATCATCACAACACTTGTTTGCCACCCATCATGATTTCCTTCATTTCTACATTTTTCACTGGTCGACTTTCCTTACTTAGTGGGAACCACCGTATCTTCGTTTGTACTAATTTATCTTACAAGTGTTTTGTATTTTCTCTAACGATCGAATCAAGAAAGTTCGGTACAGATTCATCTATGTCGCAACCCACAAAAATTCAAGTATTCACAGGTAACAAGACAGTCATTGTTCATTCCCATTTCTGCACCACCACACTATTCTTCAATCCAGCTTGTTCAATGGTAGCATTGAAATCATCAAGAGTACGATTGGGGAATGTAGTTCCAATACTATATGGACGCGTAAGGTTTTCTGGACGAGAGCTACAGAATCATCATGGGATCTGAGATCATGTCGAAAGGAACAATATTGAGCACTCACGCATTGATGAAGTTCCTGAGGTCAAGCACCGTGTGCGTCAAATTCATTCGACAAACAATCCTAATTACATGGAAAATCAGCAAGAAAAGCGAGGAGTAACAGAACATAATGAACCTTGTCCCGTCTGCCAACCTGATTTGAACACTGGTCATTGGCTTGCTTTGGTCGACTTCAAATTTGGTGTTACTTTCCGCCCTTATTGACACAGACGAAGAGGGGCGGTCGGCAAATGTCCCAGGCATAGTTGATCCGCTACTACTCGCCCCGGCTCCGGAAATTTCGGGTACAGGAGCGCCCAATCGATGGCCAGCACCAAAGAAAGCCGCCGGCTTGGGGGGAACAAAATCCTCGTTCGTGCGCTTTGCCACACGTAGTTCCACAGGTTCTCCTGGACTCACATTCAATAAGGAGGGAGGAGCACGACTAGATAGAAAATGGAAGCAATGAGTCGACCGAGATCGACGAAAATATGGTCTTCCTACCCCGAATGAATTTCAGCGAGTATAGATTCATTAGCTGGATCATCGTAACGCATCAATGGTCCGTCCTCCACAGCGAATCCGTCTCTCCAGAATGTAAGATGACGGATAGTGGGTTCTACTGTTCGCAATCCATGAGCACTCGGGTTGAATCATCATAAATCAAAGCTCACCTCGATGTTGGCTAGGATCAGGGACATATGAGCTTTCGACTTCATCGCTCCCTAGTCTATGTCCCCCTCCAGCGAAACTCGATGAGGCCTCCTCTACAGGAGCCGGAACACCTCCTCTATGAGATTTCATCAGAAGATAGTTATGTTATACGGTAGGCAAAAACGTACTCGGCAGCGCGTCGCAGTAGATCTCTGACCATATTTCCTCCAGGTACTGTATCTCTTTCTCCTCTTCCGCCTGGCCTGTCTGGATTTTGTACTGAGATGCCACTGTTTGGTATCAAGAATCAGACTAGCTAATTTTTTCTGGGACCACGAAGAGAGCAACGGACGCACCTACGCTCACCACCCGCAAACCAGCTTTCTCCCTCCCCATCATTGTCTTCGTCATCAGAATCATCCCCACCGTGACCAGCGCCTGGGACATTGCCTCCTTGTCCTGCTGGTGCTGGTAAAGTGGTACCAGTAAGCTCCCTCAGAGTACTAATTCGGGATCCTCTGCCCCCGCTAGATCGCCCCGAAGAGCTGCCATATACAATGAGAACAAGTCACAGAGTTACAAGGAACGCACCCAGAAGAGCCGGATATATCGCCAATTCGGGCGATTCTTCGTGATGAGCTTGATTGGCCCCATCCAGTCGGCAAAGGCTCATTGGCGCCGCCGCCAATAGACCTTCCACCATTAGAGTTGTTATCGGACATGTTTAGAAGACAGACAAGAACGTCCTGGAGGATCAAAGCTACGCGTAATGCTAATGGGAGACGCTTTTCTCACGGGCATGTGCTTTGAAAAAATAAGTTGAATAAGTTGTTCTAAGTTTATGTAGGCGTCGCAGAAAAAAGGCTTAGGCATAAATACATATGGCCTCAAATGAACTGACCCTTCGGTTACATCTGCATTTCACAACACCTGCAGTCATATAACTTCCCCACTGTACTTGCTGCAATCTACCATGACCATGTGTGGCATGAGCATTTGCTGTAGTGGAGGCAGTGGGCCTGGCTGTTCCCTTGTGGGACCCCGTCTTCGGACGGAGCCGCGTATTTATCTATCTATCTATCTATGGAGTCCAAATTTTCGAAATCGATAAATCAGAAACTATGTAGTGTGACATACCATGAAAGTTTGCCATTTTGATTCTTCCTTGTTTTGGCTCTTCCTTACTGTCAATCTGTTGTCAAAGGTTGTCAAGCGCAAGGAGACTTCCGAATTCAAAGATTCTCCTGCTAGTATGTGTAACATGGTATTGAAATAAACAGCTTATGATACAGACGGTACAGCCCAAAGTCCTTGTTGTTACATAAATAGTGATCTAGAATTATAGTATCCGTGTAATCATCCAATGCATCCCAATAGGTCCTAATGTGCCTTTCTAGCAATACGCACCCACAGCCCGCCCTATCTGTATGTCAGATTTACCAGTAGGACTAGCCCAGGAACTAAGACTAACCTTGACAAACAACGTCAGTGCAGCTGCCGGCCAAATCTTTTCTTCAGCTTGTCTTCCCTTTCTACGTTTCCATTCAAGCGGAGGTAAGGATCCGCTAGGCTGAGCCTCTGGCGCAAGGCTAAATGTGTCGAATTGCTGTAGAAGTCGAACCAGAAAGAACGAAGCTTCGTTGTAGGCATAGTTTTGGCCTAAGCACTGGCAACAAGGAAGATTTTTGTGAACCCATTGCTTGTGGATTTCAGATAGCAGAGTCACTTACGATCCTGGGTCCCGCACTGAACGGAGTGAACATCATTGGATTAGCCACGAAGCGAGAAAGTCTTTCTCCTTCCAGCCATCTGTCAGGATCAAACACGTCCGCATCAGAGCCCCATAATATTTTATTCCGTTGAGCAAGTAACGGGAGGAAGGTGATCGCTGTTGAGCCTGGCATATGCAGAGGGCGGGTATCGTCGGTCATCACATTTGCATCGCAAGTAGCTGTGTAAGTAGAATCTGAAGGGGAAAGGGTACAACCTCCCGCACGACTTTCACGGACGTTCAGTGGCACAGGAGGGTAGAGACGTAGAGTTTCGTTGATCACGGCACGCACTTTGAGACGCGATTATTCTCGGAACGAAACTAATATCGAAAAAAAAAACACACTGTATTTGAGGTTTCTAAGTTGCTCGTAGGTGATTGAGCCGGAAGTACCACAATGTTCTAGCACCTCCGACCTAAGCCTTTGCGTTACTCCCGGATAGATAGCCATGAAATAAGTGACATATGTCAAGAGACATGCAGTCTGAATTTCACCGGCGATTAGTGTCTGGACAGCGGAGAGAAGGCCAACATAAAAAAATTCCATTACTAACCGTGTCCCTAGCCGCTAAGAGTAAGCTCAGAAGTTGATCGCGAATGATAATTGGGTCTATTCGGGAGAGGTGAGTATTTGGAAGTTGAAGACCGGAAGTAAATGGAATCATGAAATGAACAGACCATCGGTACTTTCGGCAAGATGCTGCAAAAAGTTCTTTTCTGCCACCGGACTACAGATTCCCGCTTTCTCCATTTTCTCCTTTTCACTTAACGCACTCTTCACTAGAGGATCAAGCCATCGATGGACCACCTCTGCGTTCGGAGCATTTTTATCCCGAAATAACTCAAACAAAGGCCAGAAATATCCTACGCGGCTTCGTGCTGTGATGACTTGCTGTGCCATCTCAAACGCACTGGCAAAAGATCCCCAGGGATCTTCGGTTGCTGATCCTTTCGGACCCATCTTAGTCTTTCCTGCGACAGGCAGTGTCGCAGAGAGTGTATCAAGGTTTTGGCCGAAGAGGAATTCTGAAGCAGCATCCAGTGCGAATCGCGAGTATAAATCCTGTACATCGATCGGAGTCCGAGAATGGCTTGAGGTTACTGATATGATGTTCAAGGTCTGGGCTGTATATCTCTCAAAGATATCAAAATCCGAAATCCTTTCTCGAGCAAAGAAAGGGCGAGTATTTCCACGATGCTAATATTTTGGGTAACAACGTCAGAAAACGCGGAACAATAACGGGTGTCATGAGACTTACCATACGCCACATCTATGTAGAATGAGATCTATCAGTGCATCGAACGATGAATAAAATGAATTGGTATGTTACTTCATCATCTCTATTAAAAATGCCCTGCCCTAGAAATCGTTCCCTAGTTCGATCATCAGTTCGAAACAGATGGAATTTGCGAATGGAGAATGTACCCACATTCGCTCTTTCTGCCATCTTCCCCTCCAAAAATGTTCAAACCCGGTCGATAAAATAAATTTGATATGTTCTTGGTCCATAGAAATGATCTATGTAGACGTGAGGCATAAGTCAAATGGACTACATACAAAACAATTTACTTACATGATCAGTCCATAGAATTCGCGTGTTTAACGTCGTACACTGATATTCTTCGAAAAGTTGAAGGTACACATCAAGGATATAGCTCGTCTTGAATGCCCGTAGCATCTTTACTAGAACATCGATATTTCCCGGCCAAGCCCCTTTCACGCACGGAATTTCCTTCGCGCCTAGTTTGCGTCGTTCCGCACGTTGGAGTACCTTCGTGAAGATGCTTTTGGATATTGACCAGAAGATGATGAACGCAAAATATAGGGTGGGTGCAGTTAATAAGCCTAAATGCACCTTGACCAAGTGTGTGGTAATGAAATAGAACACAGCAGAAGGGAGGGCGAGGATCCTCAAGAAATCGAGCGATAGCCGCATACGATAGTTGGAGGGGTGCATTTTAAGTTTGGCTCAGACCCAGAAATGGGTTGAATCGTCCAGATGTGTGTGGGGGGACCGTTCTACTTATATAGTGGTTAAGGATATTTCCATCGGATTAAGTACGTAGAAGATTGTCTTGATGAGCATGTATGGAAACGCTCGTAATAGGGTGTGCCTGCAAAATCCCACTCCCGAGACCAGCCCGAGACGGACCTGTTGCAGAGATAGAGTATAATGATCCAACAAGTGACAGCGCGAAATGCACTCGATCACCTTGGTACATTGATCAAGATACTGAATGATATTCTTCGTCGCGAGGCTTGCGAAATTCTTGTGTCATTTTCCCTACCTTCTTAGTGGATAAACAGGGGGAAATATCGGTCGTTATGAAGGCCCGACGCGACCCAAGGTTTCGTGTGCTTGATTAATATACACAGACTCAATGGGAAAGGTCAAAGGTAGAGTGGATTAAAGGGGAAAAGCAGCTGGGAAGCCGGACAGGATCACACTGGATACCACAAGTCCCACAAAGGCCTAGCGCTGGAGCGCTGGAGACTCGGAGGGCGCCTCGCCAGTCCCTATCAGATCTCGGAAGGACAGGGGTGTTGGCAACTGTTGGCCATTGAAACAACTGAAAGTAGCGTATGATACATAGGTGAGATCCGGGCTTTAAGCAAGTGTTAAGGTACTTGAGGCGGATTGTAAAATTTACACTCGGTGTACGGTAGATGCGAGGGCCGAATGTTCCCAATCGGAATTCTGTCGGGTGTCGCTGAGACGTCGTAAAGGGCGTTAGTGTATTTGAAAGATCGCGAGGTACTGAAGGGGCCGGATGGTATCGCTCCCCGAAAAAAAAATTAAGATCGTCATGAAGAACGGTGAGAAGGGCAAACCGAAGCACCGATATATTCACCCACAGATAATTTATGTACACCAAGCAATAAATTTACTCGTACACCTAACCCACTGAAGGAAATGTTCTCAGCATAACTGCGGTAAGATTAACCATCAACCAGTTACGCACAATTCGTTCTTCCCGTATATGTCCCGGTCTCCCCATTATCACCTTCGCACATTCGAATCAAGCGCGGCTAGCTGATCAACCAGATCCTCCATCACGGACTTGGTATGTCTGTGACCTTCATCGGCGTTACTTGTACTTGTTGGACTACCATCTAGGCTAGCATCTGGTGTAGTCGAGAGTGGAACAGAAGTAGCCCTGGTTGGAATAAGCACAGATCCTCTCGGCTCGAAACCCGGCGCAATTTTCCGCAAAGCCTCACGTTTTCTCTGTTCCTTTTCATTTTCCCGTGAACGTAGGTAAGCATCGCGTCTGGCTTGATGAGCGGAAATTGTTGAGCGTCGAGAAGATTCCAGAGTGAGAACGTGAGGCTCGAGTGTGAATGGGTACACAAACTAAATAATAAGATCTGAGAAAGATATTCAGATTAGTTGGTATGATCGTACATAGGGAGTTACTGAATCTGGTAGGGGATGTATATCTTCAGGAAGTTCCACCCGAGGAGGAACTCGAAGACTGGGAGATTTGATGAGCGGCACGCGTGCAGCAGCTGCATACGGCGCTTTAGACAGACAGAGAATATCAGATTCATAAATGCACGGAATGTAAAGCACTCACAGACATTTGTCTTCACGCATGTTCGTCATGGACATCGAGGACAAGAATGATTTTAGGCGCTTTATCAAGCGCCTGTCGTGCTTCAATTCTACCCACCATGACATTTTCCCTATCACAAAACTTGATCCAATCATCTCTACCAATTTCTCAAGGTGCTGAAGCTGCAAGTCGCCTTCGATGATATCTTATCGCGGCCTAATCCAAACTTGATAGAAAGTTTACAAGGCCCAGTTAACATCAGGCTCCCCACCAATACTATTGAAATATCGTTTCCAAAAAAAATACAGGCATCCAACCCTGGACGCTAATCTTACTCGTTCTCGTATTGCGGGGGAAGCGAGAGCGCTTCTGAAATGCTTGCGGTATGTTCACCGTTGATTCGAAAAAGACGATAGGGCTAATTAGTCAAGATGACTGGTTTAGTTCAGGCGTCAATGTTCCTGGAATACGGATGGTAGATGCGACCGAGGGTATACTCGGGATTCAGTGGATTGAGGGCCAGAGCGTCAGGAAATTACTCCCAGGAGGTGCCGAGGACGACGGGGCCGATAATGTCGATAGCCCCGATGTGGAGGACTCAGATCCTTTGACAGAGTATGGCGTATCAGTCGGTACGTCGGTAAAATCATTTTGCTTGTATCTTTTTTTGACCGACCGATCGACTCACTCAGACGAAGTAATGAACCTCATCGGTAATGAAATTGCTAAAATGCATCGTGTCGATGTTATTCATGGAGATTTAACAACATCCAACATGATGCTGCGGCATCCCAAGTCTTTCGTACCTTTCAATCCTAATGTCACGACGGAATTGGTGCGATTCATGCTCCTAGCTCTCTCTCCGCAATCGTCCGGACTATGCTCACTCAATGAATAGGTTCTTATAGACTTTGGACTTTCATATCAATCCACTCTAACCGAAGACAAAGCCGTCGATCTCTACGTCCTCGAACGAGCGTTTTCGTCTACTCATCCGGACTCTGAACCGATGTTTGCGAAGGTGTTGATTGCGTATGCTGAGACGATAGGAAAGGATTGGGTTGCGATCAAGAATAGGTTGGATGATGGTCGGTTTATCTACTTGACAAAATTTGTATTAGACGCTGACTTTTTTTTTCCGATGTTCAGTTCGTCTCCGTGGACGAAAACGCAGCATGGTAGGATAAATGATGTAGTATAATAGAAGTTCGTCCAGGGTTAATCCCTCTTCCATCACTGTTCTTATCCTCAACCCTGTTACGTGGGATGCCTCATGAGTGCTTCATTGTAGTTTGGACTACACTACTAGAGTGGCCCTGTACATAGCGGCGTACTGGTACTGACCAGTGCCCACCGCTATGTCAATGGTTTATTAGACATGCTTCAAAGAGTCAACCGAAGAATCTGGCTGAGCTCGTCACTTTCAACTCGGATAGTTGAAATATCACCGACAAATTCCCCTGCCCTACAAACGAGACATTGCCGCCAATTTCATCAAATTCAATATGATGCACATAACGAGCACCTTGCTTTGACCATCGTCCGACAATTGTGCCGCTGCTATCATATGCAAGAATGGCCATTGCATACCTGTTGTCTATATAGCTAAGGGCTGTAGCAAGAGACGGTCAATCAAACACCCACGATTGACGTAGTAGAGGGACAATCCTTACCCCAATAGGTGTATTGTCCCAAAATGAGAACAGGGTACTCTTTGGTGGAGTCAAGTTCGCCAGGATCTGAAAGGGATACATATCTGAGGTCATCGGGAGGAGGTGGCTGAGTAGACTGGTGGCGAGACGAGATCGCAGGTACTACGTCTTTGCAAAACTCCTTGAGCGCTTGTAATGTACTGATCAAAGAGCTGTCTGTCGAATTTCGAAATTTGCACAGATTGGAATGGTTAGTGTTGATTGCAGTCTTGCGCTCCCGGATTACACCTAGAGTAGCAGACCGCTCCTCCACAATCTGAGGATTAATCTATTAGATATTCCAGTTGACTGCTCAAAATTACAAATATTTCTCACCCATACTTGCGAAAAAATTCCAATTTTGGTCTTTTTGGTCTCAAATAGGGAAGCAATTTCTATTCCTTTGCTTGACACGAGTTGTCTGAAGTCGTCTGTAAGATCAAACAAAACCATAGATCTTGGATCTAGTGATTTGATAAGGTCGACTCGAACGTCTATGTTGAATGCCCGAACAAAATTGGCTACGAATCTAGCTGTGTCGACGCCATTACCACCTTGGTGAGGTGTCCCAAGAAAGACTATCCCTGACACAGAGTTTATTATTGAATCGTATCTTTTGTCAGCTCTGTTGTGCGCAATGATCAAAGCCTGGTAAACAGTACGTACAGTCATCAACTAGAATGATTTCGAATAAGACATACTTGTTTTATAATCAGGCCACCCATTGAATGTGCAATAATAATCAAAGGTCGAGCCTAGCAATAGGGAATTAGCTAATCCGCACTTGTGCTATAGGCCAATGACACCTAACTAGATTGCGTTCCCGGATGTATCTCAACCTTTCGAGAAAAGTTTCTGCAAATGTTCGCATGCGCCCCATCGACACGTCTAAGTACACATTTGCATTGTATCCATAAGTTATAACTCGGGCTGCAAGTATTTGTTCTAGCAAACAGTCCCGAAGCCACATAAATCTCTCTCTGGTTTTGGAATCATAATACTCCCATGACCGGAATGCATGCCCATTGAGACCGTGCAAGGCGACTATGCTATCGAAGTGGTATATTTATATGTGAGCCAATTGAAAATCATCCTCGCTCACTCTACTTGAGTGCCTTCGGACAAGACGGTATAACCGTCAAAGCTATCATCGAAGTCAAGTATTCTGTTATTCAGCATTCTTTCAGATGAAGTCAGGGACAACACCTTTTTGAGAGTAGGTTCATCTGCAAAAGACACAACGGCGGTGTAAGTCTGTCTGGAGGGACCATCCGAATCGACGGTAGTAATGAGAGAAATATGTTCAGGACGTGAAGTGATAGGCATGCCCTTGGACAAGAAAAAATCGGCGAGTGCATCTTTTGTCGTTGCACTGGATATGTTAGACACACGAGCTGACATGATGAAGGAGTGCTAGTGAAAGGTCATGAGTATACTGAGAAGTGTAAATGCATCGCGTCTGTCATACACGTTGTGAAGGCCCCCGGAAACTACTACTGAACCCCACCCGGCTTGGGGCCCTAAATGACGCTATGATTTTGCTCTAAAAGACGCTATTCAGGACAAGGATCGTCACGTGGAGGCCAAAAATTCCAAAAAAATGTTTTATGCTTCTGCAGCCTTTGAATACGCTTTAGATATACTACATTGAAGACTTCCTAGCTGGGATTTTAATCTTCAGGACTGGCACCTCTTCTAGTACCTTTTTTGTTTCTTTTTTACGAAATACAGTCCACCTTTTCCGTGATCGTTCATTTAACTCCATCCTGTTAAGAGGACCAGAAAGCGCATCCTGCCCAAGATGATATAGAACATTTGCAATAGGTGCATGGGTGTGTAAATGGAAACTTCGACCTGGTGTATGGCAAGAAAATTGAGGACAAGAGGCAGCCTCGTCATCAGAGCCACTTTCATCTGAGTTTTCTGAGCTGTCATCCTATGAAAAGAACTACGATGAATAGATAGTAGACATGAATAATCGAACTTACGATTGGCAAACCCAAAGGTAGGAAGACACGGAGAGAAAGATAGGACAGACCCGATAGATCCGTCGCCGTAGCCACAGAACCATGTCGTGAGTTTTGACCTTTTTTGTAAATGTCAAGGACCTGGCCAATATATATGTGTTGCGCTGTCCGCATTAGAACAAATGACTGTGGAGTGAGCGGATTGAGTGCAGTGACATTCTTAGCCCCAAGGTTAGGAAGTACTAAGCTTCACGTCAGTCCTTGAGAAAATAATAGACAGAACTCGAAAACCCTATACCGTTCACTGAACCAACAATTTTGTTTATATTTTCAGCAGCCTCTAACCACCGCTTCTGTCGACTCTTCTTCTTCTGCTGTTGTTGTAATTCCACATTATGATCTTGTGCAATACGTAGTCGGTGTGAGGCTTCCTTCGGGGTCATCTTTTTAGGGTTCTCTGTCATACTCATCGTTTGGGAAAACTTTGTACTAAGTTTCACCGTACGCTCAGATTTTGTGACAGTAGCCGACTGCCACATCTTCCGAGCATTGAGGCTGGCTATTACAGAGAACTTCGATGTACAGGGATTCAGGATTTTGCTGAACTCAATGCCTGCCTCCTGGGACGGACCCGAAAGACTTGCCAATGAGGGGACCACAGTAGACGAGGGCAGAGGAAGAGAGATATCGACATTCGAAAGATTATGTTGGCTGAGGATATCATCGAGGTCATCACAAAGCACCGAATATCTGGCAGTGTTTTTGGCAGTGATCCCAGCGGCATAGTTGATTCGCTGCTGAATATTAATATCATCCTCGTCCTCATCTTCTTCAGGAACTGGCCTATTCAGCTCATCACCACTATCATCTCCATCATTGTCATCGCCGTCTTCATCAGGTTCATCATCAGATTCATACTCCACGTTTGGTTCAGATTCAAACTCGTTTCCATTGATTGTACTGTCAACGGCTGATACCCGAGCAACATGTAATAGAGGCTGTTTAGATGGAGACGGAGTTTTGGGAGCTGGGATGGAAAGGATGTCTCGACAAATATGAACAGCTTCATTATAAGCGACACGGACAAGATCATCTATCTGTTCACGAGTTATTGAAACAGGGGGGATTGGTTTCGAGGATGGGACCCGCAAATCACTAATCTCATTGAAGAGATATCCGGATGCAGAATCCTTCGACTGCTTTGAGTTTACCAGACCTGACTCCAAAATACGCTGTCTGACCATGACATGCTGTATAATCTTGAGAAGTTCGGCATAGGAAAAGTTGGGGAGCAGTTGACGTGCAACGCCAAAGAAATGCTCGATGAACTCAGTTGAAATGTTGTGGATGGAGAATGGGATACCCGGGTAGTATTCAGAATAAGCAAGTACCAGCAGAACCAAGGAATCACAGAGTCGATTAAAGATTCGTAAACTGGGTGGCGAAATGAAAGATCGCTTCGTCGAATATAGATCCGGAAATTTTTTCGTCAGACCAAGGATGTGATGATAAACAAAGTTCAACCAGAACCGTGCACGGAATGCCGCCAAGACTCGGTCTTCAATTGACATTGTTGGATTCATCCACGCTTCGAACAAAGATCCTAGGTGATAAATGAGTAGATGATACGGCTTGAGTATATTGTACTCACCTAGAACGAAAAGATATGCGAATGTCCCCTCAAAGCCTGCTTGTATGGTAGGTTCCGAAGATGGTTCGTGAGATTGTTTCTTCTCCACTAAGCTATCGAGGACATTGGTGTGGAAGATACGCCGAGCAGCACCATCATCCTGCTTATCAACATTGTCAACATCCCGAAATTGAAGACCAGACCCCGGGAGCGAGTAGACATCAATCAGGGAACGGTTAACAAGATAGCCAACCCCGAGACTTGCAGTATGTGTTCCATGCTGAGGCTGATTACGTGCAGTCTTCCTTGCATGAGGAGCATCTGTTACCGAGATGAGAGGGCCAGTTTTCAAGACTGGAGCGCTGAGACGAACACCGTAAACAGGATTTTCATAGATCAGAGGTTGCGCAGTTTGTTCTTGATCCATGAGAGCTTGAGCTGAGAGCTCAGTCGCGGCACCGTCAGCTACTAGCGCAACAATATGCATGTCGAGCTGGCCTGCCATCTCGACCAAACACATGTGCATCGCATGAATCTCTTGTGCGGTTTCTTTTCCAGCTGTCGGAAGAAGTGCGATCACAATGGCAGGACAGTGAGGCAAAGGGACCTTCATAAAACCTGTCAGATAACTCTACCTCATATCCGATTCAATGCTCTTACCTTCATTATGACTGCTCGTGCCTGGGTCGCCAGCGTTTTCTCTGACACTACTTGATCAACTATCTCATTTATATCTTCTGCCGAGTCAACCTCAACCATCTGTAAAGGCATTGTTGTCCCGAGGATGTGACACCCGAATGAAGTAGAGAAATTCATTCGCTTCTTAACCTTCGTGCAGTCAGACCCAGCAATAACAGGACCCAAGTATGAAATTGAATCATAGTATCGTTTGGCTCGAGCGACGTTCTCAAAAATGAGATATGGATTCTGCAGGGCATCTGCTGACTTTGCGCGCAAGGTCCTAATTGAACATTAGATCATGCACTTCTAAGTTAATTTGACATACTGCAAATGTCGAGAACTCGGTCCACCAAATACAGACGTGAAGATGGAGTACTGCTGATGGGAATTGTGGCCATAACTCCGCATTGTCATCATGAAGTCTATGACATTCTGGGTATAACGGATACCTCGTATGAGCTTGGGATTACCAGATGATTCTCTTCGCACTTTGTCATCTAACGATGCACAGATTTCCACAACACGCTCATGCTTATTGAGGTTTCCCTTTTGCGCATGTTTCCATAGGCTCAAGAAACAGTCCTGAGGGTTGCCGGTCTTAAGACTTTCCTTGATGTCAAAGAGAATCTCATCGCTGATTAGATCCTTGACATGGCGCCGTTCAATTTGTTGAAAACGATCAGAGGTGAGACTTGCATGCTTTTCGCGGAGTCTTGACTTTTCGAGTCGCATCTCCTTTGGGAGAGAAGCTTCGTGACGCTTCTACAGAGGAATAAGTGAATGTCTACAAAAGCTACATACCAAACACACCTTGCGTACAGCTCTTTTGAATGACTCGTCATTCGCAACAGATTCACATGAATCACAAACTGAACTAGAGTTGTACGTCTGCAGCTCACACCGTGTTGATTTGATGAATCCCCCAGCAATATCTACTTCCCAACGAGCATAACCTGAGAGCAATGCCTTTGCCTTCTGCCACTCATGATTCGTCCATCTGTTGACATCGCCGAAGGGAGATCCATTAACAGGTACAGCTTCAGCTTGCGCTGAATCCAAAACCAATGGACCGTCAGATTTTAGGAGAGGAAAGGTTTTGTAGGGAAAAAGTCGACGAGACGTTAGTCCAATAGTCAATGAAGATATGCCACCGAAATTTCGGGTCCTGGTCAACTCGATATAATCTTTGTACTGAGCACCGTTCAGATGAACACAAACACGCTTCTTTGTTTTGACCTGGGAGGATGCTATGCGTACGCCCTGCATGCGAGAGAACATCCACATGATTGAAGGCTCCTGCATTTGAAATATTAAATATCTCCACATCTAACGAAGTAACAGAGGACATACAGCTTTGATTGTTTTCGTTATGTATTGTACCTTGGTTGGAGTGATTTGCTCTTCAGATGTGTCCTGAGTTTTGGTTTCGTCGGTTAACTTCAATGTTGTGCTACGAAAGAAGTGGCTGATACTATTTGGACCGCTTGTAATCTGGTCAAATTAGTAATTGTCTAATGAGATGTTATGCCCTACGAACCTTGCTGATATTGGGTTTCATCTTGACAACAGTACGGACTTTCTTTCGACGGGTTATGCGGGGACACGTCTCATCTCGATGTCTCTTCCAGTTCTTGATCTCGAAAGGCTTCCCTAGTCTAATCTCCTTTTTACATCCAGCGCACCTCACAGATTTTTCATTCAAGATTTGTTCAACCCATTCATCGTCCTTCAGATAGTCCTGGCGTTCCGCAACAGACATCTTCTTCGCCCGCCGAGTAATTACCTTAGCATTGGAATGCTGCTTTTTTTCAGGTTGGGATTCTGCATCAGAGTCGGGGTCAGAGGTTGAGCTTGGGTTTGCACGTTTAGCTGGGACCAATGATTTCGGAACGCTGCTATTAAGTGATCTATTAAGCACTCATTCATCTTCCTGGAAATACTTACGTGTTTCCGTGGTTTGGCTCAGCTTCCTTTCCTTTACTGTGACAGTC
Organism: Lentinula lateritia; assembly: GCA_028011325.1. Taxonomy (NCBI): domain Eukaryota; kingdom Fungi; phylum Basidiomycota; class Agaricomycetes; order Agaricales; family Omphalotaceae; genus Lentinula; species Lentinula lateritia. The sequence goes on from JANVFT010000060.1 coordinate 181,725, forward strand.
AACATCAACATTAGTTCGACTCTTAACAAAAACAACAATATCGTTGTCATCGTCGTTGTCACTTGTTTTCAAAGCCGGCTTCAATATACTGCAAATACAAGTATTAGGCCAAATCACTGAATAGTCAAGATTTCATAGCGCACGGTATGTTCATCAGCATTCTCACTGCGTTCTTTCGCATTTCATTCAAGCCACTTTTCCCAACTTGTTCAAGCCTTCGACCCTGGCGTATAGCAAGCAGAGCCATTAAAGTGAAGTGTCCACACGACCAATCATCCATTTGGCTCTCTAATGGTCCTGGTGAATAAATCTTCCTGCTATATGGACAATCATTTGCTCTCCAATCGACGAGGGGTCGCTTTGTTCGGGCAAAGATGTGATCGATAATTTTGAGGAGGGTCTAGAGGACTTTCTTAGTGAGTCTTACCTCCTGAGATTCATTTGTACTCACTGGCTCTGCCCAGAAACAGGATTGTAACTCCGGAATGCTGTCGAATATTCCGATCTCCCTGCTTCCGAAGTCTACCCAGGCCAAGACCCAGTGAGCCACTTTCACACCACATAAGGGTACGATCCATTTCCTCCGCGCTAGAAGTGCCTCATCGAAGTTTTCTGGCGTCTTTCATTCGCTCAATTTAGTGCACGCAGGTCATCAAAATGATACTTACACTCTGGCAGATATGCATATCAAATGTTCCGACTACCGGGCCCTCTCCTACAACCCCTTCCACCAATGGCCCAAGCCAGGAGGAGAGAACACAAAAATTAGGTGACTCGCCCTCACGTTCAGCTTCTAGTTGAATTTGTGCTGCGACAGCATTCATGACACTCGAGGTCAACCTTGCCCCTCCATGAATAAGCATGTCAAAATGTGTTTGCTCAATGTCTGAGTCTCGTATACGTCTTGTACCAGCCTTTGCTGCTGCCTGGACAGTATTTAGTTCTTTCTCTTCGAAGATCATCGTTGACGGCGGGAGACAATGCTTGGGATACAAGTACAGTTTTTTTCATCCTACATACGTATTAGAACTACAGAACTGTCGGGGTGATTCTCACTTCTTCGCTCTTCTTCGTTACTTCTTCTATTGACATGAGATACCTAAGAAAATTTGGTTCGGCATTGATGCGCTGCCTCAAATGACGCTAAGGGCGGACAAGGACCCCAAGGATTAGGCTTCGAATGACGCTATTTTAGGGCAAGGAATTCACAAAATTTCTCCCCCGAATGACGCTATTTCGGGTGAGGTTCTGCAGTAGTTTCCGGGGGCCTCGTTGTGATGGAGATGAATCATGACGAAGAGTTAGGAAAAATAAGTTGTACTACCAGGAGATTGAAATTAGACCTCTTGGTCTCCTAGCTGTTCTTGACAGTGACTTTGAGTGAGCATTTCTTGTCAGAGTTCTGTAATTGACGACCCATTACTCTTTGGACTTGTAAGTGGCGGCTGAGGGCGGCTGAGCGTGGATGAAAAAAGCAGGCGCCTTTTGAAGCGCTTATCTGATTTCGATCATGACTGGCACCAATCTTCATGGTGCCGTTACCTGTGAACTCCAATCTGCTTCTTCCATTGGTGCTCAAATTCTCAAAGAAGGCGGCAGCGCTGCAGACGCCATTATCGCCACTACACTCGCTGTCGGAACCGTCGCTTCTTACCATTCTGGTATCGGCGGAGGAGGATTCGCTATAGTGAGACAGCCCGATGGAGATTATCGAAGTTTAGATTTCAGGCCTGCAGCTCCGGTACTTCGATTATCATCATGTCATAATGTGTACTGAATTCAATCTGATGCTCGTTACAGGCAGCGCTGACCTCCGCCATGTTCATCGGAAAACCTGGAGCCACTGCTGTTGGAGGACTTTCTGTGGCAGTACCGGGTGAAATAAGAGGTTTCGAGGAACTACACAAAAGATACGGAAAGCTACCCTGGAAGCGGTTATTTCAACCGAGCATCGAGCTTGCGAGAAACGGGTTCCTTTTCACTGAAGATCTTTTGCACGTATGTCCTGCATATATGATCCTCACATTCAACGAATAGATTATTTATTCAGATAATACGGTCGAACACTGTCCCCAAAGATGTCAATTCAAACTCGTCCGATCGTGATCTGGCCCGATCTTGGATTCTTACACATCCTGTACTCCGTGAGATGTACGCCAAGGACGGCGCATTTCTTCCTGTTGGCGCAACACTCACAAGACCGAAGCTCGCTCATACACTTGAAATTATCGCTGAGGAGGGTGCAGATATATTTTACGAAGGGCAGCTAGCAAAGGATTTGGTAGAAGCTGTCGTTGCCGAAGGTGGTGTCATGACCTTGAATGATTTAAAGAGTGCGTACTATCTTTTCGCCTGATTCAGATTCGGTTTATGTTGAGCTAATATTAAAGCTCATAGACTACAAAGTTCAAGCCACAAAGCCTCTTAGCGTTGATTACAAGGGCAAGTTCAGAATAACTAGCTCTTCTGCTCCTGCTTCTGGCGGTGTGTTTCTATTGGCATTGAACATCTTATCGAACTACCCTGACATAAGTGGTCCTGGTACTCTTATGGACTCTCATAGGTTGATAGAGAGCTTAAAGGTGAGTGATATGCCTCTCGTTTGTGATTTGTTGCGAAACCAAATAACGTCTTTTCCAGTTTGCCTATGCCCATCGTACTCTCCTCGGAGATCCCAGTTTTATTTCTGACCTTGAGGCTGTTCAAGACGAATTTGTGAAACCAGCAACAGGAAAGGATCTTCACTCTCAGATCCTCGCGCATAGCACGCTACCTTCTGAAATGTACAGGGCGAACAGGTGAGTCGAGAAGTCATATTTAGCGTATGCTCTGTTTTGATTAAGTACAGTCCTCAGAATCAACGCTAACATAAAACCTGACCATGGAACAAGCAACATCGTCGTAGCGGATTCCGATGGTCTGGTTATCTCGATCACAACTACAATAACACTGTGAGGCTTTTCCTCTATGACCTGATAGAGATGAGGCTCACCTGGTGCACCTTTGACTCTACAGCTGGTGGGGCTCTCGTATTGTTGTTCCCTCATCCGACATTGTGCTCAACAATTCGATAGAAGATTTCAGTGTCGAAGGTTAGCAAATCCCCTTCCTCCTGCGAATAGATAATATCTCATGTCCACAGGCCAATCGAATCATTTTGGATACCTTCCTACCCCAGCTAACTATGGTGAGAGCCACCCTGAGTACTTTATCTATTTCACCCACTAAATTCATCTCTCAGTCAAAGGAAACAAAAGGCCGCTCTCATCCTCTTCTCCGTTTATCATTGAGGATTCGGAAGGACGGTTTCGTTACGCGGGAGGTGCTGCTGGTGGAAGTCGAATAATCAGCTGCAACGTTCAGCAGGCGCGGAATTTCATGGTCAGCATATTCAAAATCACTAGTGTATGTATCTGCGTCTTTGAATCGATGCTTTCGTCTTCGTAAATAGGATTACGGAATGAATCCCACTCAAGCTCTGGCGCATCACCGACTACATGATCAGATAGCTCCTGACGAAACACATTTGGAAATGGGGCTTGTTGATCAAGAAATAGCCGTGAATTTGAAGAGAATGGGACATAATGTTAAATGGATACCTAGTGAGTTACAGCCGTTATCCTATCTGGTATATTGATTCTAACAATAAATTGTTTGCAGGGGCTGAAAGTGTGGGTTGTGCAATCTCTTATGATCCTGACACGGGTGTTTATCAGGCAGAGGGGGAACCCAGGCTTGTTGGGTCTGGGGGACAGGTGGTATAGTAATCATACAAGTACAGTATTCTGACCGTGACCCAAGAATGGGCCAATTGGAATCTACTCCGTTTCTCCTTGTAGTATCTTCACAAGCCTCATTTTCTCATTCCATAGGTCGTCTGTAGACCAAGTGATATCCTTATCCTCACCAAGCTTCAAAACTTCTTGCACACTCCTTGATGAGTGCTCCAAATCCATAATCTCCGTGTTAACCTTCTTCAACCAGTCCTTTGCAACTCGCACTTGATCTGCCTCTAAGTCTGGTATACGAAGATGCCACAGGTAGCTATCGCCTCCGTGAGTCACGTATCCTAAAAGAACGGGATTTTATGAATAAAATGATATCGAAGGTACTCAAGAGTGTACATACCGCCTTCTGGACGTAGTTGCTCCGGAGTCCAAGCTATCTCATACTTCAACACTGGAAAACCTGCCCTATGCAAATCCCTCGCTAACACCCGGACAGGTAAATGTACCTGCCAATCACTTAAGATTTCCCCAAACAGCCTTGTACACTCCCCCTCTCCCGCGTCCTCCCCCAATGTCCGATACATCCTCATCATCCTCTCTACTATTTCCACTGGATAGTATCTCTCCAAATTGACGATTATATCAGCTGGGGTGGGGATGGGGTGCGCTATGGAATACAAATACCATTCCTCTGTGAGGTCCCCAATTACGATGCTTTTCACACCTTTCTTTGTGAGGTTGGTGGCGAATGCTCCAGAGCGTTGCCAGGTCATCAGGTCTGGGGAGGAAGCCATCCAGGAGATGTTGTCCACGCAGCCGCGGAATGTACCGTACTCGGTCCCGAGCGCGTCTGTTTCGATTAATTCGCAAATTTTGGACGCTGGGACGAGGGAGGGATCCTGTAGTGTCTTTAGAATGTTTGGCGACTTAGGGTCCAGGTCGAGAGCATAGCACAAAGCTTCAAATTGGGGCCGGAGCTCAGCGGGTGTTTTGGGTACCATCCTGTATAAGTTGGGTCAGCCACTGAAGGTACAGCATTATTCAGCCCCCAGTCATGGGACGTACACAATGGCATTGGACATAAGAATAGCGGATTGAAATGGGGAGTCTGCAGCCTCTGGTAAGCGAGAAACATGGTGTAGGATTTGGTGAACGGAATGTGCTCCTGCCATATCTCATACATCAGATCCGTCTCGTCGTTATACACCAAATGGTCTCGTACCGGCAGATAGGCCTACGACTGTGATATCTTGTGGATTGCCTATGTGCTTGCAATATAAGCTTCTACTGTAAATTTTAAATGGGCTAGTGCGCACCACCAAACACACTGATATTCTTCTTCACCCATTCTAGCGCAAGCCATTGATCTTTGAATCCGTAATTTCCATCCAAACGCGGTTCGTCGCTCGCCAGAAAACCAAAGGCTGATAATCGATACCCGATATTGACTCTGACCTCACTTAGCTCAGCAGAAACAAACTGATCCTGTCCTCGTACTCCATGCGGGGATCCGAATTGCAAGAAGCTGCAAAGGAAATTAGAATTGCTTCAAAGTACATCGAGTATCGGCTCACCCTCCATGTATGTATATCTTGATCGGAAAGGCCTGTGCAGATGATTTGGGTTTGAAGGACGGCGGGGAGATGATATTCAAAAACAGACTGTATCAAATTAGTCAGTCAAGTGTGGCGCAGACAACCTTTTACCTACGGATTCTCTGTGGGCTTCCCATAACCTACTTTATCTACGAAGGGAGTACCTGCAAGGAATTCGGAATTCAACGTTCAACACGAGTTCATCAACAGTTACTATACAAACCGCTTGCTTGGCCATCGTTACGAGGTTGAAAACCATCTAAAACATTGACCTGAATACGCTGGAGATGAATGAAATGAGGGGAGTGAGGATACTAACAACTAGACTCCGTAAGATACTCTTTGCCAGAGGGATACTTGTGATCATCTGGAAGAGGCACCGCATCCGCAAAACGAACCGGAGGTAGTGCGTAAGGTATCTCTGTCAAGGAATTGAGCTATCGTCCTACACTATATACAGGTGCATGGTCCGTCTACCACTTCCGACACAAACACAAATATGGGAAAAGAAGGAAATCGCGTGATTTTAGTATGATCACATAGGACCTACCAAGAAACACAGCAGCCCCATTACTTGCTCGACCTCCGATCACCTTTCCATACCGTGTATCAACTGCCAACCGAACAGAAGTAGCAGTTAACTCGTCATGTAGATGTGCCATGGACCAGTTTGTACAAAGCAGATAAAAAGATGAGCATCGTGAGTAAAAGAACCCAACGGTGTGTTGAGTCGACGTGAGATTTCTAACAATAAGTACTACAGGTATCTACTTTATATTTCTTTTTCCTATTCGTATTTGATTCACGTCTTGTACTAGAAATTTCAAAAAATCGAGTCCTGCCTGGCACATCCAGTTATACCTCTGTTACTAGGCTAATCCCCGGGGCATCTTTGCGCCCTCTACCGGTTTGACTTTGGCTCTGAACTCTTTTGCCATCTGAGCTGTCGTGACCCAATGGACATTGTCATGCGTATTCACCCACTCGATGAATCGTTCCTGCAAACGTACTTCCGTCAGTTCCGCTGTCACTCTGAGAATGGTTAGCGCTCAGCACGACTGCTTCACTCACCAGCATCAGAAGCACATGAGGCCGTCTTTTGTAGTACAATTTGTAAAGCAATCACAAGTTCTTAGTTTGCGATAACATGAGAGATATTAACCGCATTAGGCGTACCCGCTAACATCCGGATGGATGGTGATAGGAAAGATAAACTCTTCCTCTTCCCTAGTGCACACAAGCATCGTGTTAAAATTGGACCTCGATCTGATTTTCAATGGAGAACAGACCTGTAGCAGTATGTGAACATGTCCTTCCACAGTTGCTCAACGTCTCGAGTGTTAACCTAACAGAAGTAGTATTAAGTCTATCCTTGGGCAGATATCTTCGATGAACTCACCCAACCGTGTGAGTTAGGACTCGATTTCATGAACCTGGACAGTTTGAGTATTATCGAAGAAGGAAAAGCGTCACAGCGACGAACATACATCATAGGAGGAAGGTCGTCGAGGTACCTATGTAATTGAACATTATTGAGCAGTCTATCACTGTAATTCAGAAGAAATTTGAGCGCACCAGCTCACTGGGATTTGTACTATGAATGGATCGCTGTCAGCGCAGTCTTGGTGGGCTGGAATGAACCACAAACCGAGTCCAGTTTCTTTACCCCTCCGAAGCGGTTTCATCCACGTCGCAGCCTCCCCTTTGAAGTCAATCTTGGTCCAAGTATCCTCGTCTCGCATATAATACGCCTGGCAACTGTGGAAGTATGTAAGCGAAAGGAAAATGATCAGTAGATTGATGTTTGAATCCAACTCAACTCGTGGGCCATTCCAGAATGGTCTTGACAATGGAGGGCGATTTATCAGCGAGGTGCGATGCTCAGTGAGTAGATCAATACCGTATTGAATACCCTTCTCGAGTAAGAGATTGACACTTTCTTGACTTTGCTCCCACCAAGGTGCTACACTACCCTGCGTCACGACTCAATATCTATCTTTCCGAAAAAAAGGCAAAGACCATACTATGGGAGGCTTTCCGTGATTAAAGTCGGTCAAGAGCTTGAACGTATGATCCAGCACGTCGCGTTGCTGTTCTTGAGTCATCGAAACAGGGTTCTATTGAACCCATCGTCAGTTCGTGCCGATATAATAAAGTATGAATCTCACTTCGTGGGAGTATCCATGTAGTCCGCTGTTTACACAGTGAGTTCCGACTAGCTGTGGTATCGTCAGGTTACTTACATTTCGTGACCTGCATCCCGGGCTGCAGCCATTTGCTCAGGAAATGTCTCCAAGCTATGACCTGTAAAGCGACTCGGGACTAAAGCACCGATAGAAATGATACAGACAATCGCAATTACCAGGAATGAAGAAGGTGGTCTTCATATCATACTTTCGAAACAACTTCAGGAGGCGAGGAACGCCGACTTCACCAGCGAACATCCCCTAGAATTTCTTGGAGGTAAGTTGCACAGTTACATTGAACCATCTTACTTGTACTCACCCGGGATATGTCTGAGGGAGAGTCTAGCACGAAGTTGAGCAGCATATGATTGAGACGTTAGCAAGTCAACCTTCTCCGCCATAAGATCCAAGCCTATAAATGTAGATTTAGTGAGTATTCGGTCAAAAAGAGGTACTATACGCGTTCACCCACCAACCGGCCACAGCATCAATATCAACACCAAAGCCAATTAGGACGCGCTTAGCAGGCATAATGTCCAAAGTCAAGAGGGGAGGAGTTGATTCGAGCGACGATAGCCTGATCACTATGCTCTCAGATATAGTCACAAGCTAAGGTACAGCCTTGGGAAAAGTATCTCCACCGATACGTATCGCATGATCGGTCGCTGGAGTGGATATTCGACTATCTTGGGTATGTCATATCACAAGGATGAAGAAGCGCTTTTGCTCTGCAAAGTCTGCTATTGAGACTCATCCAGTCAGTTTGAGTGAGGAGAGCTGAAGAGAGCCTAGAAAGAGCGCTTAAGACGAGTATTTAAGCGCTCGAATTTGTCGGCGTGACACCTCTCTCAGTCTCTCTCGCGCTCATTCATGATCAGTGACAGTAGTACAATCTACTTACTTTTTTTAGATATGTAGTGTACAGATTGAAGTATATTGCGGGAGAATACTGCAATGTCGTGTGGAAGTGATGACGATATCTCCTTTTATCTCAGAATTCAATAAGTAAACCTTCGGACATTATCTAAATGTAAGTCGCAAATTCTCATGTCCGAATTTCTTTCTGCTTATCAACACCTTGGATAGTTTTGTGACTCTCTCCAACATGGAATCCCTCAAGACCGAAAAGAACAGATCCTTAGAGGTGGCGACCGAAACCGACGGTGTCTCCCTTAGACATGCGGACGACATGCTCCTTGCGCAGCTCGGATACAAGAGTGAATTTAAACGCGAATTCTCCGTAAGCTGGTGGTTTGAGCCTATGTTCTTGAACTACTCTTTATGTTTTGCGCTCTTAGCTTATTGAGACTGTGGCGTTTGCCTTTTCTATAATGGGGGTCATTGCATCTGTATCCTCGACATTAACCTTTGGTTTGGAAAGCGGTTCGTCTTACCTACTCTGAGCTGTGCCAACGATTCCTTGATTCCACTAGGTGGCCATGTTGGAATGGTTTTCGGATGGCTGATTCCCAGTCTCTTCGTATTGACCGTCGCGCTTTCCATGGCAGAATTGGCCTCCGCAATGCCGTGAGTGTTTTGAAGATTGTTTGGATTCCTGGCATCTTGAGACTCTTTGAATTTGAGCACGAGCGCGGGACTGTACTACTTTGCCGCAAAGCTTGCTCCTTCTGAATATTCTGCACTTGCAAGCTGGATTACAGGTTAGTCTGTATATGTATCCGCTTCTATATTCAAAGTTTAATGATTTTTTTTGCTTAGGCTGGGCCAACATAACTGGTCAAACTACTCTGGTCTGCTCTATCGACTTTACTTGTGCTCAGATGATCACAACTGCAGTCTCTGTGGCGTCTGATGGTTCTATTGTCCTGTCCTCCAGAGCTACTTATGGGATCTTGCTAGCCATTCTGTTCTCACACGGGATTGTTTGCTCGGCTGCGACAAGCGTTCTCGCCAGGCTCAACCTTTTCTACGTTTTCATCAATGGCGAGTGAAGGACTTCGTAGAGATATAAGTCACGTTGATCCTAGCTCTAGCGAGTAAACAGTCGGAACCACGGTCGCCGCCATTATTGCTTTGTTAGTCATTTCGGACACCAAGGTCTCAACTCGGGATGCTTTCACACTTTTTGAAAATAATACTGGATGGTCTAATAGTGAGTTGGTGCTTTCTTTGAAGACAATTTCCCCATTCTGAAATCTTTATGCAGATGGTTGGGCATTCATACTCGCATTCACTGCTCCTATGTGGACTCTTACTGGCTGTGAGTATTTGTGCGATATGAAGACAGTTTTTATGATTTGGGTAATCTTCCCACCATCCGCAGACGACTCTGCCGCGCATATCTCTGAAGAAGTAGCTGGTGCAGCTAGAGCGGCACCCATCGCGATTCTCGTTGGTGTAGGTGCAACAGCAAGTCTCGGATGGATTCTCTTGATTGTAGTTTCTTTCGTTACCCCTTCAATCAGCAATCTCCTATCGTCTGATCTGCCGTTGCCTATGGGGCAAGTATTTCTGGACGTGCTTGGGAAGAAAGGGATGTTGACGATATGGAGTTTGATCATTGTTGTCCAGGTAGCCAGACACTCTGCTTGTAGTGACTTCCACTGATGCATTCAGTATGTTACTGGCGCTGCGCAAGGTGTAGATGCTTCTCGTGTCGTTTTCGCGTTTTCACGGTAGGCTATCGCATGTCTGTCGTACCTTTGATTCATGCCAGTATCATTCATAGTGATAATGCTCTTCCGGGTTCTCGCTGGTGGAAACAGATCAATTCCTACACTCAGACACCTGTAAATGCCGTATGGCTCGTAATGCTCATAGCAGGAATATGTGGGGTTCTTGGGTTTTCAGTCACCGCATTGAATTCTTTAGCTGGGTTTGTGTCTTCTCTTCAACACCTGAATTTTTGCTCTCTTCCTAACTAACAATTTGTTAACAGCTCTGCCGTCATCGGTCTCTACACATCCTATACATTCCCTATATTTCTGTCCGTCATCGGTGGTCGTGAAAAAATTACTCCTGGGCCTTTCACTCTAGGACGACTTTCAAAACCTATAGGGTGGATCGCGGTGACCTGGGTGACCTTCATCGTCATAATGCTGTTATTCCCCCCCGGCTCACGTACTACAGGTTCGGATATGAGTACGTATTTGACACTCCTTTGAGAGGATAATGTGATATTGGTCGTTGACACTCAAACTGTAGACTATTCAATCGTGATAATGGGTGCAGTTTTTGTTTTCGCGACAGCTTGGTGGATGTTCTCTGCCAAGAAGTGGTTCCATGGGCCTATCATAAATGTTGACGGTTTGAGTGTTGGAGAGAAGGATGATACTCCCGGAGAGAGTGTTGAAGGACAAATATCAAGCTCATGATTTTACGAAGTGAAATTCGATGGAATATGCTGCCTCGTCTGCTTGTTTGCAATCAACGCTGTACCTCTGAAAACATCAACCGTCATTAGACTATTCCCAACGTCCATCTAATTATTGTCAATCTAGATTTATGATTTATCTAGTTCACAGAATCTCCTATTTGTGCAAGCCGCTTCGCCTCTTCCAGATTGCGGCGGACACCCTTCTCAACCTCACACTCCCAATCAGTGCCTACCAAGATAACAACATACTCGCTGATTCCCACTACAGTCAGACCGACAAGTTGCCCGATCCAAAGTCCTTTGAGGCCGTATTCCGAGCGAAATGCCAAAAAAATACCAAGTGGGAGAGCGAGTACGTAGTAGGCAACAAAATTGTAGAATGCACCGAGGTGTTGGCGGCCTTGACCACGAAGAGAGCCACCGCAAGAACCAGCGAGCCCATCAGCAATCTGGAATGAAGCCACAAAAGGCATTACCACGCTGACTAATTGAACGACGGCCACATCGTCACTCATCAAGTGTCCAATAATCTATATGTGCTACTGGTGAGGACGATAGACAGGTATCTGGTGAATAAATTTACACACATTTTTTGTGGACATCAAGGTAATCATTACTACAGCACCTACAACAACGCTAAGAAACGCCGCAGCGTGAGCAGCATGCCTTGCACCGATTGCAGAGCGAAGGCCAATAAGGTTACCAACACGGGTAGAGGCAGCAACGCCAATCCCGAATGGTAAGGTATTCAGAACTACATTCACCGTTCAGTTGATGAAGAAATATCTAATAGGCATTTCACAAACTTTGATCAAGTGTCATAATAACAGATTGGGCAGCTAGAGGAAGAGATCCCAGTCGCCCAGCCGCGAGAGCAACGATTTCAAAGGCTGCCCTACGACAAATTGGATCAATATATGAATTGTGAATCGTGAACCTCGCTGACCATTCAGTGCCTACCATGAGTATCCCAGGAATTGCCAGTCGAAAAAAGGATACGCAGCTCTCCTGTTGAAGAACAGCACGAAACTGGATTCCTCCCCACGTTCCGTTATTGCGGTGGGTGGGAGAAAAGTATGTCATGATACACAGTAACGCAAAGGCTAGCCAGTAGATAATGGAAAGCGCGATCGGAGATCCAAAGAGTCCAAGCGAGGTATAGTGAACGAATCCGATGTTTAATCCGACATTGATAGGAGAGATAACAAGAAGAACGATAGTAGAGGCTTGCATGATGCCTGCAAAGGGTTCGGTGCAGTCAGATAATGAGCGCGAAGAAGATTCTTACCTTGACACTGCAAATATTTTTTCAGGCTCTCAAAACCGATGTATCCTGGTGCTCCAATAATCAACAGCCGCAAAAAAAATTGCACATCCCTAGCAAGGTCCTCCTGTTGACCTAGAACAAGCAATATGGGCTTCATGAAAATCCATAAAGCGCCAACGGGGACAAGGAGAATCCATAACAGCAAAACACAACGCTGAAAATGAACCGAAAGGTCAGTGGGGCGAGTGCTGCCAGTGAATGCTTGAGACCCAAGTGTGTCTAATGCTGTTGTTCCTCCAAGTGCGACACACCAGCCTATTAGTTAAGGAAATACTAGGATCACCATGCAAAAGGTAGTAGAATCACGACTCGCCAGTGACAAAGGCAAGCATGAGCGAGAAGGCTGCGACAGAGAGCTCATGAGGTCCCAGACGGCCAGTGATGACTATACTGATGGTTTGAATAGAATTTTGTAGAATGTACGACAAAATGACTGTGTTCTAGTTGTTAAATATGGCAAGTCGCAAGGCCAGTCGAGTTACTTTCCTGGAATGGAGTCGACGAGTAACGAGAAGAACAGTTTCAACTCGTTGAACTGCAGGGCGCTTCTTTCTTCTTCTGAACCAACAACGCTAGTAACAGACGTTGAAGGCCAATTTGTAGGATCTTCGGTGTACTGGCTCGACAATAATCTAGAAGGCTCTGTGAGCAATGGATCCCTTTCGATTGGAGAAGGAGGCATTGTGGGGCAAGAGTAAGCAAGGAATAAACTAGATTTTCTGATAGAGAATTCGTGCTTCGCAGGAAGAGATATATTTTTCTGTAGATACAACCTGCAGGCAAGTACCACGAGTCCATAGGCGTAATAGATAACTCCTCGAGGCAGATTCACCATCCGAAATGTCATTCTTGTTCCATGTCATTCTTGTTCCATGTCTTTCCCGCATTCGCCAAAAGAAAACACACCAGATCCTTCTCATAGATTCTTCAAAATGTTTTTTATGCTACATCTTGGAACCGAGTCGCCTCAAGGCAAAGCACGCCCCAAAGTTAACACAATCGAAATCAATCTCTGTATCCGGATCCCATGAGGAGTTCTGCCCGTCAGGACTATAAATTGCGCAGGACGAAGCGATAACGGGTCGCCATTGTTGTCGAAATACTGACTGCACTATGAAATTCTCAGTCTTTTTTGTTGTGGCTGCCGCGGTCTGCTCTGGGTTCACTGATGAGCACCGCCATGACCATCCCGAGCAGATGCCTTTTGATTACGTCAAATTTCCTTACGAGCAGCCCTTATATCGAACAAGCACTGGGGAAGGTAAATTTCCTCTTCTTCTTGGTTGTCTTGATGATGGCCCTCACATATTCCGCAAGTGACGGCAGACGCTATCTTTTCTGGTATAACGACATTCGCCAAGCTTCCTTGGGTGCAATGTCTAACCAGACAGCACGATGTCCCGGTGGATATTGCTTTCTTAGGCGCGCCATTTGTGAGATTATCATGATGCCGCCAATGGGAGACTAGTGTTGCAACTTAATTTTGGCTTAATTTCTTTGATTTCTAGGATACTGGAACTAGCTATAGGCCTGGAGCACGATTCGGTCCTTGTAAGCTTTCTTGCTGTACCCCGTCTGACTCAGAGTGTCTTCTATCTAATGTAGCTGGTATCCGGGCCGGTTCTCGTCGTCTTAACCTCTATGGAGGCTACAACGTTCCCCTCGAAGCCAATCCATTCAAGTCCGGTCAACGCATCGTTGACTGTGGCGATATTCCCGTGTCGTGAGCAAATTAAGAAGAATCCGAATTCCCTAGCTAATGCTCAAGCGCTCCAGCCCGTACGATAGTTCGTACGCCGTAAAACAAATTGAAGCAAGCCACAGGTCTATCCTCCAACGAACTGCGTTCTCACCCATGGCGAACGACTCTGAGACCGGGGAAGCTCTTGAAGCGATTGCTCTGGATGGTAAAAATCATCCTCGAATTATCACACTTGGTGGAGATCACACGATAACTCTTCCCCTTTTGCGCTCTATCAATTCTGTTTATGGTCCTATTTCTGTTATACATTTTGACTCTCACCTTGGTATGATGATTTGACTTCCATCTCGATCGTTTCTTATACGTCTATGCAGACACCTGGAAACCAAAAGTATTTGGGGGAGCGCCATCCGATACTGCCGCAGTCAATCATGGAACGTACTTCTGGCATGCTTCTCAGGAAGGTCTCATCAAGAACGGATCGTCAATTGCAAGTGTCCTCATTCTCTATCTCGTTCCTTGATCCCTGCTTTTCCTTCATCATTTCCTTCCCATAAATACTTTGATCCTAGTTTGTCCATTTGAATAGCACGGGGCTATCCGGACGACGCTTTCTGGTCTGGAAGATTACGAAGTTGACGATGAAGTTGGATTCCAGCGCATCGAAGCGCGGGAAATTGATATACTTGGTGAGAAGCATTTCTTTAGATTTATTTCACTTGACTGAGCCCCCGGTTCATTAGGTGTGAACGGTATCATCCAAAAGATTCACGAGACCGTTGGTGATCGTCCTGTTTACCTGTCCATCGACGTACGTCCTCTTTCCAACTATCTTGCACATTCCGCCGTATAGCACGAAAACCCCGCTAGATTGACTCCATCGATCCCGCTTTCGCTCCTGCCACCGGTACACCGGAGACTGGCGGGTGGACTACTCGCGAGCTACGTGCAATCCTAAGAGGTCTGGATGGTCTCCAGATCGTCTCCGCAGACCTTGTCGAGGTTGCTCCAGCGTATGATACAAATGCAGAGCTCACGACGATGGCTGCCGCTGATGTTGGTGATGGCGAAACTTACTTTCAGTATTAGACTGACTCCTTACTCAGGTTTTATTCGAAGTGCTCACCGTGATGACAAAGAATCCTTTAGGTAAGGTCAAGTCCAGGACGGAATGAAGTCAGATTTTTTGGATGTCTGTCGCCAAATTTATATACTTCAATTGTCGTTTTATCATGATCTCAAACATTAAGCTTTCGTTCACGATTCAATGAAATTATTTTTGCTTGGGATGTTTATCGCTGATGCGAAATGATCTGAAAACGCTACATACCAAAATACTCACCGATAACTGAACGCGACCGCGACGCGGCATTTTCTGCTCATGTGCAAATCACGTGTGCATGTCCTATATAAAGGCCGGCCCTCATGAATATTCGCCCCAACCTTTGTTTGTAACCACACACCACTGTCACACACCTGTTCAATTTTGATCATAATGCCGAACTCTTCCTCCTCTGGTTATACCTACAATTCCTCTGGCACTAATTCCCAAGTAGGTTGTCCTTAGCTGAGGGCCCCTGTCCAGTGTCGTATCTGATCAATTTCCTCTCTTGTCCAGGGCAATCACTACTGCAGCAGGGATTACGGGAATGGATCCAACTCTTACCACTACTCCAATAGGTGCGCTATCAGCTCAAGAGGCAACACCAGTACTGTAAATCTGAAAGCCTTTGTCTTGTAGTAACGGGAGTTACTATTACTCCAACCCCAATGGATCCACGTACTATAATTCTGGTAACGGACACTCTCAGTACACATCTCCGAGTGGCCAATCCCACAGCAGCGACAGCGGAAAGAAATAGTCTGGGTATGCCGCAACCTCTACTGACTTTCATTACTGAAACTCACTATATTAGGTCTTGCTTATTGAGAGCACCTAGCCTTACGTAGCCCGAGTTGTACAACGTCTCTTTCCATAGTCCGAATTTGAGTTCAATGACTAGTACTTTTTGAGGAGTTGTGAACATATTTCAAATGCAATAAGGTGCCAATGCATGGATGTCGGTGTACAAATCCACCATCTACCACCTCCCACCACCGCTTGGTATCACCTCCACCACAGGTGCTGTGATTTCTCTGCCACCAAGATTGACCATGGTGGTACAGGTCCTGTACATAGGTTTTATTGGCTCGGGAAATAGCTGGGAAAATCGGGACGACGGAGTTGGGAACGATTCCCTCGATTTCCACTATGTCAAATCCATGTACACAACTGCAGCATTAGTTGCCAGTGCATCGGACGAGTGCACACTATGTCGAGACGGGAGTTTCAACAAAGACGAAATACTTCGACAGCGGAGATGGATACCCGAATGTATGCGTCTCCCAATTGGAAGGATGTGCGCATTACCCACAATCGAGAATAAAGGCTTTCAGATTTTCAAGTACGTGTCCCAAAAAATATCTTGAAAGGGACCCCAACTGACATTGAGTTCGTTGCACACGCCGCTAGTTTTTTTATAGTATGCGAAGTTCTGAGCAATACTAATACAAGGCTGTGTCAACTCCTCCCTCCCTATCTTGATCATGAGAACGCCCGGAGGTCCTGGTTGACACATCGCCTGAATTAGGAACTGGAAGCAGCTAATGATGATACTGAGGAGTTCGAGGAAAGGCTTCAGGCTTCACGGAAATCTGCTCACCTATCTCAGTCAGGCGAGGTCAGGCGTCCATAAACGCGGATCCCGGATTCCAGATTCGCGGCCCGGATCACTAGTCGCAGCTTTCCCTTTTAGTAAGATTCAGAACGTGCCCAATATCTGCTCTTTCTTCATGTCTGCCAGTACTTCTGAAGGAATCGCCCTCATTACTGGTTCCTCTCAAGGAATTGGCAAGGCAATCGCAATTCGCCTTGCTTCTGATGGATTTGAGATTGCTATAAACGACATACCCGCCAAATCTCTGACGTTGGAGGCCACGCAGAAGGAAATTCAAGAATTGACAGGCAAACGCGCTCTCATCTGCGTCGGAGATGTATCCGTCGAGGAGGAGGTGAAAGGCATGATCGAGGAAGTGGTGAAAAGCCTTGGTGGTATAGACGTTGTGAATATCGTTGTTCTCCTTGTCTGAGGCACCATTGACACCGTCTACTACATAGATGGTAGCAAATGCTGGAATCTGTCCTTGCGGTCCGCTAAATGACGGTGTGCAAGTTCTTCCGAATGATTGCTTCGGCTTGATCTCTTTTAGTGACTCTTGATGAGTGGGAACGGGCATTCGCCGTTAACGTCCGGGGAACATTTCTGTGCTACAAATATGCTAGCTTACAGATGATTGCGCAAGGAAGAGGTGGTCGTCTGATTGGCGCTTCTTCCGGTGGAGGAAAGCAAGGCCAACGACTGATGGGTTTATATTCCTCTACGAAATTTGCGATTAGAGGTTTAACACAAAGTGCTGGTACGATATCGCTGAGAATGGTGAAGGATATTTGTTGACCTATCGTAGCCTTGGAGTATGGTAAACATGGAATCACCGTCAACGCTTATTGTCCTGGTACCTACTGAACTTTCGTTTGGAAATCTTCAATCCTGATATTCCCACAGGCCCCATCGACACTGAAATGGGTAGGCCTATCCAACCACGCTCTTACATGTTCGTAACGACACGGTATAGTTAGAAAAGCTGCGCAAGACGTCGGAGGAGACACGGAGAAAGTTCTGAAGATGGTGAACTTTATCAATCCTCTTCTCTTTGCTTTGCTGAAACAATTTTTGTTTCACAGTATGCACAAATGTCCGCTGTAGGACGCATCGGTAACCCGGCCGATGTCGCCAACTTGGTTTCGTTCCTCGCATCCAAGCATTCTGAGTATTTGACCGGTATGTGTTCTTCCTAATGAGTAATCTGCTCTCTGGACACTGACAGATCCTCCAGGACAAACGGTTCGTATACCAACCCAAAGCGGAATTCGTGTCATGATTCTCATGTCAACAGATTATCATCGACGGAGGCTTGATCTTCGATTGAGCCAAAAGTTGAGGCTCACTTCAATCAGACCAGGGAAGTCAGAAGAACGATGTCGAGTAATTGTGCAATTATACAACTTCAATGGATATGCTATATGTATGTACAAATGTCTGGTCAACGAGTGTGATTCAAATGTGTGAACAGGCTTATGGAGAGGTAAATCCTGCCCATGAAGGACGTTTAACTCGAACGTTTTGACTTCAATTCGTTCCCTAAAGTTTCCTCTTTAGCGGACTTCGGAACCCGCCCACAAAATTTCGTCTTCCTTCGAGTTAAGCCGTTACAGATTTCCATGTGACGAATCAGACTCGAATTCCTCGAATAGATACCATTACACTTGGGACAGCTTTCACTTAAAAACCCGAGATGTCTCTTGATGTGTCGAGCCATAGCAGTGTTTTGCAATGGGTTTGAGGTGCAGCCTTCCCATTGACATTTTACGAGGTTTGATCCCTTTTTACGATTGCACTGGTGGTGCTCGACCAAGTGATGAGCTATGGTACCACGATGATTGTCAAGTGTGTAGTTACACATCCCGTAAGGAGTCTTCCAGCGACAGGCGCCTGTTTTCTGCGACGTGAAGTCCGAACCATCATCTGTGATGGAACTCGACGATGCGGACGAGGGCGTTCTGGAATGGAACATTATCAGTACAGCATACAATGATATGACTCAAAAGTCGTACAACTCGCGGGAAGAAGACTCCTCGGGACTTGGGGGATCAGGCGAACGGAACGAGGAGGGGTGGTGGCCGAAAGAATTCCAATCGTCCAGGTCCAACACCTTTTTGAGCGAAGAAAATCTATCAAACTCTTGATGGCCAGAGACATTTGAGATATGGCCACTAAAAGCGCTTTGCGATTGTTGGACTATCATCGGGTGCAATGGGTCGAAAGACGACACTAGCATGTCTGTTGCAAGTCCTTGCTGGGATAACTGGGGAAGCACGCTTGACGGCCAGTATGCGTCTCGAGAATTGGATCGACCGGGTATGAGATTGTCACCGAAAGTTCTAAGTATGGCACTACATCAGTAGAAATTGAAGAGAACATAGATATAAAAGACTGACTCGTCATCTGGTTCAGACGACTTTATATCAGAGGGAGCACAGCTCCGTGCATAGTCGTGGACAGTCTCCAGCTGATTAAGTGATGGAAGATCGAGAGCATTGTCCTAAGACGTCGAGGAGAGCAAGGCAGAGAAGCTACCAGCGCTGTCGAAGAAAGCTGATGAGCTATCAGCGAGAGTTTGGAGCCCAAAGAAATCATTAAGTTCCATCAACGTTGTCTGCTCCGAGGAAGGGGTAGCATGTTCGCTGTGAAGCGATTTGATATGATCAGTGACTTGTGTCTGGAGATCTTAAATACGCACCCAGGGAAACACTTGGCTGAGCTCCAGGAGTGGTCTAGAGGAGCCTTATGCGACAGGAAAAATTCGGATGACGAGGAAGTACCGGACACAGACGACATCTTGAGGACAAATGCGAAAACTGAAGAGCGCGGGGGCAAGGGAGCAACATCTCCGAAAGACGAGATTTATAGCATGAGATAGGAATTGATTGACCTCTGCGCTTTGAATAGACCGACGCTTTGTGTAGAAAAAATGCCTCCGTATACTTTTGCGACTTATTGTGGTGATTGGTCAAAGCGGTATCCAAAACTATGGGAAAGAGTGGACGCTATATATATACCAGGACTACGTTCAGATCGAGTTTTGAACCTACCGCGAAGAATTTTGATGAGGATTCAGGATTATAATTGTTCAAGTTGACGCAACAGTATAAACCATAATTGCACCAGGACGGGGTGACAAGTGAGGCATATGCGGGGCCTATGTACAGACAGGAAGACCAACTAGCTAGCAGCCTTTACGCTAGCATGGTAATCTTGAGCAGCGCTGAGGAATGCCGGGAACGTCGAGCTCGGGTCGAGCTCAACGAAATAGGAATCACAAGACGACGTGATGACAGTAGTGACAGTGACAGGATAATCAAGGGTAAACATGTGATCGTTCTAGATTCCGTTCCTGTCAAGTGTGGCGCGAGGAGTGTTCGGGGTCAAATGCTCATTGCTACACGGAAGGACCCCAAAACCAGCAGCCAAAAAACAGGAAAGCGGGGAAAAGCAAATGGTCTCAGCAAGGAAACAGAACAAATCATTTAGAACACGGGCAACGAGGAGTTCAGGACGATCTAATGTGAGTCATCATCCTATACAACATGAGACCATTAGTGAAGAAAAGTAATATACAGCTATTAACCTCGGACCCTCTGCAAAACACCGTACAGTTGAATAATCAGCTTCGTTCATTGGGTTTATATGCAGCGCCGACTATTGGAGATGGAAATTGTCTTTTTCGAGCCCTTTCCGACCAACACTATGGTTCCCCTTCACGCCATGTTGAAGTTCGCCGTGAAATTTGTGATTTCATCGAAGCCCATCCAGAGCGGTATGAAGGATTCGTCGACGTTGACGAATTTGGCGAAAGTGGCGTTCGAAAAGAGAAGGGTAGTGGCCTCAGCGCGTATGTTGCTGGTATGCGACAGAACGCCACCTATGGAGGCCACATGGAACTCTCAGCATTTGCTCATCTCACGAAACGGAATATCAAGGTGGTCCAGCCAGGACTGGTTTATGTGATCCAATGTGATCCAGCGCAACCGAAAAGTCCAAAGCCGGCGTCCAAAAAGGCTGGAGATTCCCCTTCGAAATACACACGATCCGGTTCCTCGAGAGAACTGGATGGTGATGGTGATTCGCCAATGTCTCCAGGAGAGGGTCAAGATTCGACGATTTACGTCGCGTATGTCTCTTTATCATACTTTTCTATTGTTCCTTGAGAGCTTACCTCTCCGTAATATTTTCTTTCTCTAAATTCCTTGTGCCTCAAATCACACACCCATGGGCTTTGATTTTTCCACTCAAGTTATCACGATTGGGAACATTTTTCCTCTGTTCGTAACCTCCGGGGTCCTCACACAGGTATTCCACAAGTATGTGAAATGGCCCCTCCTCCCTCTGCTGGATCTAGCTCCAGTGCTTCTCCGCCTCCTGAAGAGCGTCTTCCGCCTTCCAAAGCGCGGAAGAAAGAGCGTGAGCGGAAGGAGAAAGAAAGGAAGGAAGCAGGTCGACTGAAGGCAAAAGAAAAGGCCACACCTCACACTGCTAATGGTTCAGTTGACAAACCGAAATCAAGAGTGAAGGACTCCCAAGCCTCGGCCTCCTCATCTGCTCAACAAACTACTGGCTTCAAGCTGAAGATCCCTCCAAGGTCTCTCCCTACGCCCCCAACGCTGTACATGACAGCTGCTACTCCGATATCAGCCGGGGCGTCACCCTTGTCGAGTCTTCCTCCTTCCCCGATCGAAGAATCCGATGGCTTTCTTGACGCAACAACTATACCTCTCCCTACATCTGTATCTCCTTCGGTGGCGACTACCCCACCTGTTTCACAATCACCTTCTCCAGCACCTGTTTCAAGCTCCGAGCAACCCACTTCGGATTCTGAGGACGCTTCCATGGGGTCGCCCACCGTCGACCTTTCCGCGACGATAACTCTCCCGAAGTCTAACTTGTCTACAACAACTTCCCATGCATCGTCTGATTCGAGCGTGTATCCGACCCATATGTACAGCTTCGCGTCGCATCCCTACGCGTATGCGGGATATCCTACGCATTTGACGCAGGTTACCCCTGCAGTCACATCGGCATCCTACCATTCTTCTGTAGTTACCGGAAGACCAGAATCCTCACCATCCACATCAAATTCCATGTCTCAGCCGTCTCAGCCACTTCAGATCTTGTCTCAAGTCAATGGCGCATCACGACCTACATCAGAATCATCTATTGGATCTTCTACGGTATCACCGAGTACACCCGTGTATTTCCCTACCAATGCTTCAGCGGTAGCGATCGACCCGCTGTCTAATCTATCGCACCTTACGCACCTCATACCTCCGCCACGTATCCAGCGTAGTCCAAAGCGGTCATTTGAGGAAAGCGTGAGCGAAGAGGGGAGCGCAGAATCAGGGATTTCGACTAGCAGTGCTGAGAGCAAACGGAGTAGGATCGAAGATGAGGATGCTTCAGAGTATCGGGGTAGACAAGGCCATAGAAACGAGCAAATGGAAGATTCTCCTGAGCCTGTGGAAAATGGTGTACTTCCATCTTTAAAAGAGGATGAACCAGAGAGCACGGATGCCGACGATGGGCATCATAGCGAAGAAGAGGGTCTAATGGGGAAGTTGCAGGACAGCCTTCCTGATGCTCCGGCTTCCATGCTTTCTGCGCGGGGCTCTGAGTCCCCGCACCAATCGAACGATGAGGATGATGATGACGACGATGACTATGTGGACGAAGAGGATGCGAATAACGACGACGACGACGATGAAGATTATCTAGAACCTCACGTTCACTCCGTCGTCCCCCCTAAGATGGCGAGGAACCGTCATGTTGGTACCATGTCAGAGCGCCCGTTGACACGTCGTCAACGCAAGAAACTTGGATTACCCAAACCTCGAAATATTCCTATGTCTGGCAAAGGGGTAGGGAAAATCGTGATTCCTGGAGGCAAATCTACCAACTCGCTTTCTCGCGATACTTCAAGTACGGCCGAATGGACCGCGAACGGCAACGGAAGAGTAGATGTCAGGGGATTTAGAGAACTGAAAATCTGAACCTTGTATAGTAAGTAGGTCGACGTTATACTACCGTTTTCTCATGCTCTTTGTATCTCCTGGTTAGTACTGTACAACAAACAATCTTCGCATATTGCATATCAACGCATCCTTGCTTTTTTCGCAGCTCCACTTCGCTCCATGTACATACTTCTGCGACACCATGTTTTGTAACAATCTTCCGCCTCTTTTCCTGTGACTATGATATTTACACGTTTTGCATGCCACAATGGATGGGTTCGCATTGATTACTTCTACAGTCAATATACAGTACTCAATATATTCCAGCATTGATTTTATACATATCTATAGTTGTTCCTCGTAGCGCATTCGAAAAGAGTCAAGTAAATAGTGGGGGTGGAGCATTCATTGAGGGGAAGCATTTCAGCATTTGGTCCTGTTTGGTTTGGAACGGCTGGTCCAGAACTTCGATGACGATTCCAAACCTTTCTGTGCTGCTTGCTCCAGCGGACGCGGGAATGACAAAGGCATCGATAATCCCGGGACTCGCGACTCAACAACAAATGACTTTCTTGCCGTGGTTTCTCAAGACCTCACATACTGGAACGCCCGGAACATGCCTTTAACTTCATCTTGTCAGGATTCGCACTAATACCCTATTTCGGGTCTCATCCACGGTCCACCCCCAGCGAGCCTGTCAAACGCAGCAATACATAAAAATCTACAGAACAACTAAAGTTCAACTTTGAATACGACATGGTCTCTACTCATATGAAAGCTGTTGTGAAGACAGGCGTAGGGAAAGTTGCTCTCAAAACCACAGAGATCCCAAAACCTGGTCGAGGTCAAGTTCTCGTGCAGATCTTTGCAGCCGCGCAGAATCCGTCTGATTGCATGTTTTCTCTGTGCTTCCCAAACAAACTGACGCTACCCTTGAAGGGATGAAATTAAAGCGAGATTGGCCCGTGGATAGCGTTATCGCGGGCCACGATTTTGCTGGGGTCATTCAGCAATTAGGACTGGATGTACCCTCTGAGTCCAGACAGATTGGACAAAGGGTCGCAGGATTTTTGAATGGATGTGGGTCGGCGTAGTTTTGATAATTATTCGGGCTCGGAAAGAAATATAACGCTCATTCGGATTGGTCAGGTACCTCACCGGAAAATGGGGGCACCTTCGCGGAATATTGTGTAGCGGACGCCATGCTGCTCGTGGATATTCCAGACGATATGAGTTTTGAATCGGCTTCGACACTTGGTCTGGCTGCATTTACTGCATGTCAAGTACTATGGCAGTTCCAGAAGCTTCCTACTCCAGTAGATGTCGCAAAAGACCCCTTTCCAGTGAGTAAGTTTTATCTTCGTTACTAGTTATACTTTAGTGAGCGGTTCCCACAGATTTTGGTGTGGGGTGGGGCCTCAGCGGTAGGTCAGTTTGTCATTCAGCTCGCCAAGCAATCTGGGCTACAAGTAATCACGACCGCTTCACCCCAAAACCACGAATTGCTCAGGAAGCTCGGTGCAGATACTGTTTTTGATTACAGAGACCCCAAAGTTATCTCCAATATCAAGACATTCTGTGGGGACAAGCAACTGCACGTCGCCATTGATTGCGTTTCTGTTGATGAGTCTGTATCACTTGTCACGCAATGCATCGAAGATTGCGAAGACTCCTACATTGCATTGGTGCTCCCTGTAAAGGTGAAAAAAAAATACATCAGGTCAGACTTCACGGATGCTTACACGCTCCTGGGAAAGGTGAGTCAAATGGTGATGTTTTCTGGCGGTTGGATGAAAGTCGGGCAACTTTCCAGCCAATCGAGGGAAAATACGCCTACCCGGCTATTCCTGAACATTTTGAGTTTGGAAAATGGTGTGCGGCTTTGCTGAGCCGCCTCGCAAAGAACAATACGCTCAGCGTCACGCCGATTCGAGTGGTTCCGAATGGACTCGCAGATGCACAGTACTGGATCGATTATCAGGAGGAGGGAAAGGCAAGCCAAACAATCAGACTTTGTTCGGTTGTATGCTAAATGACTATCATATAGCTTCGTGCGCAAAAGATCGTGTACTGTACAAGTTCTTCGTGATACTTCGTGTGTGCGTTCAGAGCATACATAGTCACAATGTGTTTGTAGCTTTGTACCACCTACTACCCCCAATACTGAACCAGCATTGATTTATATGACTCTGATACACGCACTACAACTGCCTGTGGTTCGGAAATTTCAGTGTCGGATTATGGAGTACCTGATCCAATGAACGCGGATGTGACGACCACAGTGATTCTTTCAACTTGCTGACGATATGATGACCCAGAAAGATGGGGTTGGGGATTGGTGTAATTGGTAACTCATTTCAATTATTTAATCCATGTACCTAATTGTATGACTATCTCTGTCTTTGTCCGACTCCGGGCGATTGATACAACAGTATAAAACCTACAGGGAATCCACAGTGTTGTTTGCGTTCACCATTATCTCTGCGACTCACAAATGCAAGCCATTCTCAAAGTAGGAGAAGGGAAAGTAGCACTCAAGACTGTGGAAGTCCCTAAACCGGGGCCAGGTCAAGTCCTTGTGAAGATTTTCGCGGCTGCACAGAATCCATCCGATTGTTCGTTTATTCATTTATTCGCCTTTCTTTTCATCCTGGATGTATAATATATACATGGCATACTTGGAATCTGATGCTAACTTTTGACTATAGGGATGAAGCTCAAAAGAGGTTGGGGTGAAGGGGAGGGACTCATCGTAGGCCATGATTTTGCTGGGGTGATCCAGCAGTTGGGGCCAAATGTGTCCGAGTCTACCCGATCCAGCAGACAGATTGGACAAAGAGTAGCAGGCTTTGTGAATGGATGTGAGTCAGTGGGGTTGATTCGATACACGAATTCGAGCTAACACCATAACTTTGATTTGATTTGAAGGCATGACACCTGAAAACGGAGGCTCCTTCACAGAGTATTGTGTAGCGGATGAGATGATGCTTATAGACCTACCGGACGATATGAGTTTCGAATCAGCTTCGACTATCGGTTTTGCTGCATTCACTGCTTGTCAGGCACTTTGGCAGAATCAAACACTTCCTACTCCATTTGACGCTACGAAAAACCCATTCCCAGTAAGCCATAATTTAAAGTCAGAAGCTCGTGGCTTGCCTTCCGATTTATGAAGTTTACCCATAGATTTTGGTTTGGAGCGGAGCTTCAGCAGTAGGACAGTATGCTGTTCAGCTCGCCAAGCAATCGGGCCTACAAGTCATAACGACCGCTTCATCCAGGAACCATGAACTACTTAAGAAGCTAGGTGCAGACGCTGTATTCGACTATAGAGATAACGAAGTGGTATCCAAAATCACCACGTTCTGCGGAGACAATGGATTAAACGTCGCCATCGACTGTGCATCTAATGATGAGTCTATCTCGCTCATTGCACAATGCATCGGAGACCGGAAAGAATCATACATCGCATTGGTGCTCCCCGTAGAAGTGAAGGCGAAACATATCAGATCCGACTTTACTTATGTTTATACACTTTTGGGAAAGGTGAGCTAGCTGGTTATCGGGATGATTGGAGAAATATTTCCCAAGTTCCAAGTTCTTATCAATGTTTTTTCTTACCTAGCCAACAAAAGATAAGTATAACTATCCGGCCATCCCTGAACACTATGTGCTAGGAAAATGGTGTGCGGGTTTGTTAAGTCACCTTGTGAAACAGGGTACACTCAGCACTGTACCAATCCGGGTTGTTCCCAATGGGCTTGCAGATGCGCAGTATTGGATTAATTATCAGGAGGAAGGAAAGGTGAGTCCGAGAGCAACTTGAACTGAGGGCTATAAGCATCACGGCTGGCTTATCCCACTGCATACATAGGTTCGCGCGGAAAAGATCGTGTATCGTGTTCATTCAAGTTAGTGAAAATCATCGTGTGCCTATGTAGTAATTGAGGGTAGATATATTGATACTGATAGTTCATTTTTACTTCGATGCACTCAAATACTTGGGATGACTCATTGCATGTGCTTGGCTTGTCAAGGTAGGGATGT
Source organism: Lentinula lateritia (assembly GCA_028011325.1). Taxonomy (NCBI): domain Eukaryota; kingdom Fungi; phylum Basidiomycota; class Agaricomycetes; order Agaricales; family Omphalotaceae; genus Lentinula; species Lentinula lateritia. Next base: position 208,309 of record JANVFT010000060.1, read on the forward strand.
AATTTCACAACCTCAGGCTGCTGTGTCGACCAAGTGAGTAGTCTGAGGAGGCCTTCACTAGCTTTCAGAAAAAAAATCTTATGAGTTGTACGAGCACGATCGGGTTCAGATATATGTATATATAGCATAAACATAAATACAATACGACAGCCCAGCCGCAGACAGTCGGAACCACCGCCACCCCTCAAACACTCAACTCCACCTTCCCTGCCCCCTTAATCACCTCCCTCCCAATGTCATCTCCCAACACCGGGTCCACCCACTCCCTCAAAAACCTCTCCACCTGCTCCGGTGCCCTCCCAACAAAACTCTTCGGATCTAGTAAACTATCCAATTGGTCTTTAATCGGGTCAAAGTACGGATCCCGCTTCACCCGCTCGATCAAATCATTCTCCAGCCCCAGCTGCTTGACCTGGTGAGCCGCTTCGTGGGATAGCACCCGGATCTTCTCGTGAGCTTCTTGGCGGTCTCCGCCGGCTTTGACGAGAGCCATGATGATGTTTTCTGTTGCCATGAAGGGGAGCTCTTGGGAGATACGCCGAGCGATGACACGGGGGTAGACGACGAGACCTTCGGAGATGTTTTGGAGAGTGGAAAGAACGATGTCGGCGGTGAGGAAAGCTTCGGGGAGTGTGATCCGGCGGTTGGCACTGTGTATGTGTGTGTGTGTGGAGAGAGGTTTCACAAAAAGAAAAGAAGTTGAAGTTTTTTTTAGCCTCCCTAAAGATTAACCGCATAGAACGAAACACTCACCTATCGTCCAGAGTTCGTTCAAACCACTGTACACTTGCTGTCATCAGGGCATTTTGGTGCAACACCATTAGATGTCTTGAAAGACTACAGACACGTTCGGAACGCATTGGATTGCGTTTGTACGCCATCGCCGAAGAGCCTATTTGAGTTGACTCGAATGGTTCTTCGATCTCCTATACACAATGGAATGGAATGTTACCCCCACTAATTAAGGTCAATTGGTTTTCTAACGGATTAGCTGACCTTTAAATTCGCTAAAAGACGGATGTCAGTAGCGATTTTGTGGGCGGTGGCACCGAGGGAAGCGAGAGGTGCTAGTACGTCGATATCGATCTTGCGTGAGTAGGTTTGGGAGGTCACGGGGTAAGCGTAGTCGAACCCGGAAAGCTGGGTGACGCGTTTGTCTAGGGATTCGACCTTTTCATGGTCCCCATCGAAAAGAGCCAAAAAACTGGCTTGAGTACCAGTTGTACCTTTTACACCGCGGAACCCAAGGTCTTCTCTTGCACGTTTGATATTGCGGAGGTCCCAGAGAAGTTCCTTCAAGACGAATTGTTCAGTTTAAGTGGATAAAATAGTTGAAGACACTAACCTGTATCCACAACGTCGCCCGTTTTCCCACCGTCGTCAACTGCGCGGGCTGGAAATGAGTGAATCCCAAGGTTGGGAGATCACGATACTTGGAGGCGAATCCGGATAGACGCGATATCAGGACATAGAGAGAGCGGATGAGGTAGTCGAGACCGTCACGGAGGAAGATGAGGTCGGCGTTGCTGAAAAAGGGAAGAGTTAGTCGGGATCTGGAACGGGATTATGGTATACGCACTCGGTAACGTAACATGAAGTCGCGCCTAGACTGAGCGGATCCAGTCAGTGGAGGGAGAGAGAAAAAGCAAGGAACGCACTGAATAATCCGCGCAGCAGCCGGCGCAACTGTTCCAAAAGTATACACATGAGCCATCACATCATGCCTTCGTTTTTTCTCTTCCGCCGCCGCCACGTCGAATTGCTCTGGTGTTAGATGCTGTGGATAAAGGTGGTGTGTGGTCACGGAAATAGAGATGGAGACAGACAACGCACCAGATTATCCTTCATCTGCGAAATCGCTTCATCTGAGATTGGGAGTCCCAGTTCTTTTTCTGCGATGGCGAGATTTAACCACAGTTTTCGCCAGGTGAAGAATCGGTTCTGGGAATAGTACGATTAGGGTCGGTGGTGGTGAAAACCCCCAATCATCACATCACTCACCGAAGGTGAAAACAGATGAGCCATTTCCTTGCTCGCATATCGACTGATAATAGTTCACAACGTCAGTCACCCACAAAAACCACAGAAATCGCGAAAGGGGGAGAGGGAGGAAAAGGAAGCGGAGGAGGAGGTAGATGTAAATTCAGGAAAGAAAAAACGCAAATCTCAAAACTCAAACAAAGGAAAGAAATATTCACCTGGAAAGCGGCGTTTGATACGTATCGAATGCTTCCATCTTTGTTTTGGGGTTGAGCACGAAAACACAGTAAGTGTAAGAAAGTTGGGTCTGGGTTGAGTGAATCTGACTCGGACGAGGATGATTATCGGGTATCGGATCTATACGGTCCGTGTGATCCGCCAAGTCTGAGGCACTGACTGGGTACATAGGAATATAGGGGATATAGGATAGGATATGTGTACTATACCATCTTGTCTTCAGCATGTCTTATGAAATTGTTGACATTACGGTCGGAAATTCGACCGAAACGGTATCTATAAATGTAAGATCTTGAAAGCTTTCATTAATTTAGCTCTTAACCATCCTTTTTAGAAGTCATTATGGGTCCGAGATAACAATCCTGGATGGCGCGCCTTAATAGAGGGATATTTCGGCCAGCGTAGTACTCTGGATTCCCTCAAAGCGAGCGAGCAACCCATTCTCGAGATCCCGATTGCACAAGAGTTTGATCTTCCCCAGAAAATCCTTATTCGCTCAGAGCTTCAAACGATGTATAAAAGAGTCGGGGCGCTGTATCGGTCCAATTTGAGGTCCGGTGCGATTATCACTGGGCAGCCTGGCTGTGGTTCGTTTTTTACAAGTCTGTTTAATGCTTTGATGCTGATAACTCACAGGTAAATCAACCTCAGTACCTTACTTTTTGGTGGAACAACTCGCCGATAAACGGCCCGTCTACGTAGTGGACAAAATCGAACAGGTCTACTTCATAACTAACATGGGTACTTGGGTTAGCTCGGCTGAAGTTCTTCATATGCGTTTCGAATTCCCAATGCAACGAACACAACATCGCATTTGGGTTCTAATAGATTCCAATCCATTAAAAGTTGAACCCAAAAGGATCATCTTGACCATCGGTTTCACTGTATATGTCCCATCCCCTGCACGTGAACGGTATAAAGCTTGGATGGTTGAGCACGGAATACCTCTATATTTTTTGAATCCGTGGGTTCCGCAGGATCTACGAAAATGGTAATGTCAAACCCTCGTCTTCGCTGATCAAAATTCCTTAGCTTCTTTTAGTCTACCACTCATTCTCGAATCCATTTGTCCACAATTACAACCTCTCAGTCAAGAAGTAGAAGAGCACTTCCTAGATGCGCTCTATTACTGTGTACCAACTCCCCGCGCTTTGCGCCTATTTTTGGAGCCCTTGTTACTGAAGAAGCAGCTGGAGGAGCAGAACTTGGAACCCGAGCAAGATTCCGAGCAGACGCCCTTGGTCCATGAGGTGCAGCCCTTGGAATCTGGGCAGATGGACTTAGGAATCGAGCAGACGTCCGTGAATTCCCAGGGCATGTTTAATCCCGCCAATCGCGACTATGTGAGAGCTGTAGCACATGCTATAGAGCGCTTGAACACCCTCCAGGACCTGGCCAAATTCCTTGAAATTCGCGCAGAGGCGGGGTATGCCAGCGAAATATCCCATCAGCTATTGTGCATCTATCGCTCTGAATCGCGCGGTAGCCCCTCGAATCGCTATATAAAAATCGCCAGCGATACCGCCTATGTGGATTTCGCCTCTGCCTGGGTTGGCGAAGAATTACTTCGACGGCACAGCGAGTGGAAGTTCTCCGATTTGTGCGAGTTTTATCATAAAATCTCTGAGACGTCGGATCTCGCTATTGCTGCGGGAGTGATGTTCAACTGTCTTTTCGTCAAGAGGATTATTACTCCCTCTCTGACCAACCTACGGTTCGGTCTATATTCTGCCCTCAACACTCTTCCCAAGCGGCAGACCAGAAAGACGAAAATTCCTCACACCAGATTCATTGGTTCCACCCTAGCCCCGCCTTCTTCGAAATCCGCTCTTCATTGTTCAAATTCCCAGGCAGACGAAGTGGACCAACTCCATCCTCCTGATGGTTACGACACAAAGGAGGATGATGGTGATACGGACAATTCTAATACCTCGTCCATACCGCAACCACGCTGGAACGGGGCGTTTTCTCTCAACCGATTCCATATGATCCAGGAGGTAGAACCAGTACTGTGCACTCTCCACGTTCCATACAAGCGGAACAATCCTTTGTTCGACGCTCTTCTTTTGCAGGAGGACAGTCCTAATTGCGTCACGCTTTGGGTTATTCAAGTCACTGCTGCCAAGAAGCATGGGGGAGCAAGCGCTGGCTACAATAATGTCAAAGACATTTACAATAAAAGTGTGGAGAAATATGGTGATGGTAACGTGCGTGTAGGGTACATGCTGTTGGTACCGCCAAAGTATCACCAGGTCGAGTGGACCTTTGAAGATATTCATCTGCTACCAGAAAATCTCCGACCTAGGAACGGTAACGTTTATGTTCAAGTTTTCGAAGTCGATAAGTTGGAAAATATGTAGTGTATCATACGATGAAAGTTCGCCATTTTGACTCTTCCTTGTTTCGAGCTCTTCCTTATTGTGATTAAATTCAATTTTGTATCTTAGGAGCGGCAAACGATAGATGGTACATAATTGGATGACTTCCCGCTGTAATAATTGCCCTATGAGTCAATGATGCCCGAGACAAAAACACGATCCTCAGCTCAATTCTCCACCAAATAATTCAAAAATTGGTGCTGCATAGATATAGTGCGATAGAGGGGAAGAGACTTTAATTAGCAACCTTCCGGGGCGTCAAGACGATTGGCAAAGGCCCCCCTCGTAAAGTATAAAAGTCTTTCAAGTTGTGTTCCCACTCTGCGGGATTCCATCCATCTGCGAAAGCCAGCTCGAATTTAGACAAGACGGTGCTGAGAACCGCCCGCATTTCCATCAGTGCCAACGATTTACCAGCGCACGCTGTGGGTCCTGGTATTCATAGGAAATTTGTAAGGGAACAGGGGCTTGCTTCGAGGATATTATTACTGCTTACCATAACTAAATGGCAAGAATGCCTGTTCGTTGTGTCGAAATTCCGCTTTATCGTTTCCGCGCAAGCTGTCCTGAATGTTAGGAAGCCAACGATCAGGCCAGAAGCAATGAGAACGCGGTGAAAAATTGAGTGGGTCTCGTTGAACTGCTCAACAGAACATACACCTTGTCAGCTTCTGATCAAAAAGAAAAAGATTCGAGCATGATTCTAACCACAGTAAGATGAGATCTGGAGGTTTGTTCGTGGTGGAATATAACTGAGAAAACCAGAGGTGGAATATCTGTTATATCATTGCTGTGCCATCTATGTGTGTCTTGCCTCCACTCACCGATCATCCACCACTACACCTTTCCCGGAAGGCCCTGGGAGCAACACTCTTTGAACACCATTTGGAACGACCGGTTGGAGCCTCAGTGTTTCATTCCTACTATACATCAGATCTTCTGAAAGCTCAACAAATCAAATGTCAGCGTACAGAACGGCGTTCAAATAAGGAAGCCCCGCCAGCGCATTCGGGTTCAAATCATCATTCAATGCGTCGATTTCAGCCATAAGACGGCTTAGAGTGTCATCAGGAAACCCACTCATGGGAAATAGGGCATAAATTTGGTAAAATTGCTGAAATTTGATGGATTAGTTATTTCTTGAAATTAGCCAGATTATTTAGCCCCCCATATATTTTAGGTGAAATCAGCGCTAAACAGTCGGATTTCTTCAAATTAATGCCTAGTTGCGAGCAGATTTCGAGCGTGAATTTGTTCAAATTTCCCTTTATGATTCAATAACCACAAGAAACAGAAATATGAAGCAAATAATGAATGCATTTTGTATGTGTACAATAAATACAACATAGATATAGTGTTTAAGACTAGACTACTCGAAACTACTCAGCACAGTAATTACCAACAGTACCATCCTGCAAACGTCACAGCAAAAAAATCGGAACATGGCACTTGTTGAGAATCTAGTGTGAGGAACTCAGTATGAGAGATGAGCAAACAGAAATATATGACAACACACCTTTGAAATATTTTTGTGGGTATTGAAGAGTCACATTGAAGAGTCGAGACTTTGTTTAACTCTACCAAGCAAAGCAAAAATACATAGCTCACCTATTAACCCTTAGCCACCCATTGTTTCTTACTTGCTCAACACCAGCCTGTATCTCCATAAGATGTGTTGGAAGCTGAATGCCTAGCAGGAAAAGTTTAGTTACTGGAGAAAATTAAAGAAAGACTGACTGAAGCAATGATGATGGGGGGAAGAAAGCACAAGAGAACGAGTGATAATGGGGATTTACAGGGATTGAGTAAATTTAAACTCCGACTATTGACTGAGACGGCGACCTTGCAACCGAGGTGATATACAATTCAACACTCAAGTCACCGTCTATATGAATTGGACTTGCTCGAATTTTTCTACTATCTAGGCCTTTAAGCTTCTTTTGCTTCAAGTTGCTCACTCCAGGCTTGCTCTATGCTCACTGGTGGTATATTACACACTAAGTCACATCAACTGAGTATTGCTCTGGGCATACAAATTGTTCACAGAGGTATGCTACCATAAAAGACTTTCCATGCACTCGCAGAGGGCTCAAATTCACGATATTATGGGTAGCTTGTAGTATCACAAACTTCTGTAATTTGGCAAAACTTTTGTCAAATTTAAAAGCCATCATTTTAATCTTTCCAATTTGGCAAAATATATGTCAAATTTAGAAGCCGTGATTTTGATCTCATTAATTTGGTGAATTTCGGCTAATTGATAGGATTAGGAAGATTTCGACAATGAGAGGAAAATTAGTGCCCGATTTTCCGGAGGTGGTTTTCCTGATGGTCCGGGTATGATAAAAGATAGAAAAATGAATTCGCCAGCGTCATTGCACTTGTATCGGTCCCTGAACATTCGAACTTGCGTGTTCAAATTCGGTCCCCCCCTGGTCACAAAGGAGAGAAAAGCGGCTTACCCGCAATGAGAGCAAAACTGGTTTCTAAAACTAGTGCGGGTAGGCTTAGAGGTTCGTCTATCGTGTCGTCGTGTTCCCCAAGCTACGAGAACAAGGTGAGAAGGAAAGAGTTCCTGCCAACCATAGTACATACCAGATACATAAACAGATCCGGGGTCTCGCCACATCCATGCTTCATTCTCTCCAATACAGTGCGTTTCGCAAATGATAGTTGCTGTATCGTTTTCTTGGAGACAGGAAGATATTCATAAAATAGCCTTGTCCAGGGAATCGTTCCTGCGGTCTCGTGTATCCTATTCGATTGAAAGTTTGACTGTGAAGAAGGCTGTTGAAGACAAGTACGTACTTTGTCACCATTTGCGATAAGTTCAAAAGCCCATTCACATCGTGTCCATCCTCCATTGAATGGAATACACTGCCCCAGCTTAAGTTTGGATCAACGAAAGAGAATTTTGACGAGGCGCCACTAGTAAACGTACGCGAGATCCCCCATGAAGTCAAGCCTGATATATGCGCTCAATATTTATTTACAAGACATTGAGTGAAAAATGAGTAGTACTCACGAGAAGAAAGCTATCCACTTAGCAAGGTCTATACTCTCATTCGATGAAGATTCTCTGCGCAGGGTTTCAACAAATTGGTTGATGCGGTTAGTAAGTAGTGGTTGATATCCTTTTAGAGCAGACGTGTTAAGTCCACGGTCCCATAAGCGACGTCGTCGAGAATGCTCTTTGGGATCCACGATGCCCAAGAGACCCCGCGCATTACTATCTTGCCGCTTGACAGCATTGTATCCTTCCCGGATAGTATCAAACAAGATGGAAACCCAGAAAATGAATGATGAACATACGTTCGCTTTTGAGGCAACGCGGAGAATTCATGATATACGGGATAGCTTGAGCATCTGAGATGTGTAAGTGATTTGGACCTGGATTAGTACGAAGGTGAAGTGAGTGAGGAATTCTACCAGATCAACTTGAGAAGACCACTACGATGTCTTACCAGTTCGGACGTACGGACCATATTTCTCGTGTAGTTGCTGATAGATTTCATGTTGCTTGCCCGTGAAGAGAATCTTGAACGACGCCAGACGAGAGATCCTCAAAAGAACTGGTCCTGGAAAGCCATATAATGGATGAAGAGGCGAAAGCCGATATATGATCAAGGATGATAACAAAGACCCAATGAAGATGAGCAGGGTTTTGAAAACGCTCACGAACAGTGAAGCGTAGAATGAATGAAGCCCAAGCCCCAGACAGATCGGCAAACAGATGAGGAGCAAGAACCAGACTGTCTTGTTTCTGGGTTCTACGTGATTGAAAATAACATGTACGACCTAATAATTTTTGGCAGGTTAGAAGAAAGACGATGATTTTAGAAGTCCTCAATCATACAAGAGCGCACAGAGTAGCTCCTCCTTCAGCGGTGATCATGGTAGTTCGCAGCATCGTCCTGGGAATTACGTTCCAATATAAGGTTTCAGAATCACTTGTAACTTTGAGGGCATGATGAACTCGGCCGGTTCATTCAAGGTCCATTACTTACGTTCCACGAATTGATACATTATAATTCAAGTTGCAGAATTTGAGGGACTACAAAATCTGACTGCGATCCTGCAAAAACAAACAGGATCCGGATCTTTCCAAGTATTCTAGACTCCCAGTGAATAATTAAATGATCTGATTTACCGGTTCTTCTAAGTAATGCCATGGTTTTACGCAGTTTTTGGCTCAGAGCACTACGTAACTCGGCAGGTCATCATGATAGAGCGGGAAGTTGCCTTGTAGAATAGGAAACATTGTCACCTACTGCAGTAACATTGAAACATGATGATGCTGTAGAGATTCCACCAGTAGGGTTCATCAAGCTGTAAGAACCCCACCAGTGCTTTAGGAAAAGCACCGCCATGGCTGCAATTTTGATGTTCAAGTAACAAGTCAAGTTGCTGACAGAAAGAGGACTCACCTTCAAAGTACAATTTGATGCATTGTACAGTATATAGTAAACTTGTTGTTAGGGAATCGGATCTCGTCAGTATATCTCATGGCATAAGTAAGGTAGCCTTAGAATCCGAAGGTCGATGAATCAGTACAAAGGATAGGATAGGAAAGTATCCAGTCTTATCAATCATGATCCTATCAGAAAGCTGATGCACAACGGCTGTGGGCGTGAATTCTCATGTTTGCGCTATTCTCGGCGCATAGAGGGAACTTTCCACTGAGACCCACCTTAAGGTGAACTAATGAACATGAAACCACCGGCGGAAAAGCAGTCATGAGGTCCGCAAAAAGGGTATACATGCTCCACCTGGGTTCTGCCGTACATCAGCTACAACGAAGATTTCATGTACCCAAAGCTGTTTTGCTCCCGCGTCCTATTATGTCTGCGACCATTTCGTATTTCTCTTGAACCAGATATTAAGTACGATGAGATCATTCAAAGGTTCTGCACTGGCTGCAGAGTTTGGCTACCTCCCTTACTTGTGCACCATGACCTCGTCAGTCATGTTGAGTCTGATACTAGCTCTCTTCGTATACCTTGCATTGGTTCGCATATGTCGGTACCACTGCGTTAACAAGAGCACTGCCAGATATACCGGATATGGCATTGGCATTGATAAACTCGAATTGACTCCTGGGGAAGCTCAGCAAATTGTCCATGATTCGCTCTTATATGATGCACCTTTAACCATGCTTTTGGGGTTCCAGATTACTCTTTTCAAGGTGTTTGGAATTGTGAGTACTCGAATCAGTAGCTTCAAGACTTGTTGACTGAGCAAAGCCTTAGCCAACTATTGCCTCAACTTTCTATAAAAGTGGACATTTGATGAGGGAAACCGACCTGAACAAACGGCTTGTAGATGTACATATAGTCATATGGTCAGCCGTTTCATCCATTGGACTAAAATCTTATATAGACAGTCACACTGATGGCCACTATCCTCTGCAATACATACCCTTCCCAAGCCAACATAGCTGATGAGGATCCTCGAGCTGCAATTGCTCTTGCTCGTGTTAACTGGATACACACCAGATACAAGATTGTATGTCACAATCCAATTCTAACTGACGTATCTGTTCAATGTTATGGATGTATGTCTTCCAGAAAAATGAAGACTATCTGTTCAATCTAGCTTTATTGATTCTAGAACCAATTGTGAGTCAGTTTGACTCTGAAATACTCAATTACACACAGCAGGTAGCAATTGACAGAGCATTTCAATTGGAGACCACATAGTCTGTTGGAGAAGAAGGTGATTCAATAATGAAAGTTTATGATTATCTACAATTTGGTTCTTTACAGGCTATATTCACTCTGTGGACCAACATAGGTGAAAGCATGGGGATTAAGAATATATGGTCTACATTTGAAGAGATGGAGCAGTGGACCACTGTTTGTCTGTCTGTTTATTTATACTGTTGATATACTGACACATTATTCCCTGTTGAATCTCCCCAGTCATATAGGAAAGAGAATATAATGGCCTCAGAAGAAGCCTACAAGCTATCACAAGCCACCATTAATCACTTTCTCAATGGCATACCAGAACTTCTAGGCTTAAGATTTGTTGCATACAATTTTTTCCTGACTCTGCTGGATGAGCAATCACGTTTGGCCTTGCAGTATGTTCACATGTATATGTTGCCTCAAGTCTGGAACTAATAGCAACTTGTGATCTATAGACTCCCACCACCAAGTCCAGCAATCACTTTCATTATATTTATTCTCTTCCGAGCTAGAGCATGGATAGTCCGATATCTCTGCCTTCCTAGACTCAGCCCATCTCTATGGGTTCCAATGGACACTGGGGGCACTAGCACCACAACTGGGATACACCGATTGCAAGCTGTGCTGTATGTTTCCATGAGTCTTGACTCTTCAGCTTCACAATTCTTGCACTCTAAATCAAATGATCCAGACTTCGTAGCTCAGGACCTTATTATTATCCTGAGAAGACAGGAATAGCATTGAAAATTCAGAGCCTTTTAATCATGCTAGGACTACAAGATCCAAACAAAATTCCGGGGAAAAAATGGAGGAGTGAGGGATATCGACTTGAAGAGTTGGGACCCACACAGTGGGAGAATGGTGAGAACATTTAATTATCACAGGGGTAAGCTGCTATGACATGTTGTTGATACAGTGGGTCATGAAAAGGTAATGGAAGCTGCTTCAAAAATTCAGGTACGTAGTGTCAGCTTAGTACTTACTGTGCATGTCATACTAAGAGCAACTGATTGTCACAGGGGCACCCGATCACTGGTATATGGTCTCTGTTGGCGCAAAAGAAGGGAATCTGAACAACTGATAAGGCTGGAGAGAGATGCATAATGTTTAACAACCAGTATATGGATCTATAAATTTGACATTGAAGAAAAATCAAATCCTGTTGTTTGCAAACTCGAATGGTAGGAGTTACACTAGGAAGCGGACATTAAAATCTCTTAGAAAGCACGAGGGATGTGATGAGGTATAGGCTGAATGGGTTGATGATACACATAGTGTGGCTGAAATGGTAGATACCCGCATGGCAGGACAGAAGAGGGTTCTCAGACACAGAATATCCTCACACACCTTTACATCTATATTTTGATCAGTTCTATTGATTCAGAACAGGAAAGCAAATTACTTAATTATTCAAGTCAACTGCAACCTGTGCCAAAGGTATCAAACCTGCATTTCTGATCTCAAAGATGGAATCTGATATCTGAATCTGAATGCACATTGTGTACTGTGATGTAAGATTGTCTTCCCACAGTGAACCATTGAACTGTATCAAACCTTAGCTTTCAACAAAAAGAGCCATGTTGTGCAGCAAGTAAGAGCAAGACTAACATTCCCTTCTTATACCCTCAATCCTTGCAAGTTTTGATCTTATATCTACCTCATGTCGAATCCTCCATTACCAGTTTCCAACATGCAGCAGAAGTCAAAGACTGCACCAGGTGAGGATGCTGATGACTTTGTTGAGGGAGGCTTCAAGGCGTGGTGCACTGTAATTGGCGGGTAGGTTTCAAAAGACATCTTCATCCTGAAGAAACTGTTTAAAGCACTTTCCATCCTAGTTTTTTCGCAATTACTGCAGTATTTGGGTACCAAAATGCATTTGGGGTCTACCAAGACATCTATGTTCGCTCAAATGCAGCTTCTGCACAAGCAGTAAGCTGGATTGGTTCAACTCAACTTGCCCTCATGGTTGCACTTGGTCTTCCGGCTGGGAAGCTGCTAGATTTTGGATACTTCAAAATTATGACAGTAATGGGATCCGCAATATATGTGTTCTCGTGCGTCTCTTACACTCAATATTCTTTCCAGTTGATTTACTCTAAAAACAGTATATTTATGGTATCCATTGCCCATACCGACAAATATTATCAGCTTTTCCTTTCTCAAGGCTTAACAGCAGGTATTGGTGCTGGCCTTGTGTATGTACCTGTTATGGCTGTTCAGACTCACTACTGGCGACGACTTCGTCCAGTAGCAATGGGTATTGTGATTACTGGTGCGTAATCCTTGCCTTCATCTGCAAAACATGTATGCTCGCCAGAGCAAGGATACTGGCTGGAGAGCGCTTTCCAGCGACGAAAGCACCCAAAGCAAAAATCAAAGTCTGCTCTGGGTGCTTTCGCTGCTGGGAAGTGCTCTGAAGTGCTCTGAGCTGCTTTCGGCTATTTAGCCGAACATACAGGTTTTGCAGATGTTCAACATCAATTTTCATTTAGGCCGATGATTTATGTTATTAAAGGATCTTCTGTTGGAGGCATCATCTTTCCTATCATGCTAAACAGACTCATTACAAATCCAAGGGTTGGTTTTGCTTGGGGTGTACGAGCATCTGCATTTGTTTGTCTTGGCTTACTCATCATTGCCAACGTTCTTATGACTGCAAATCCACCCAAGACCCAAAAGCCAGATCCACCCAAATTGACTGTACTCTTCACTGACACTGCATATATCTTCGGAATTCTTGGGTGAGTTGTGATCATATAAATGGTCTACTTGTACCAGATTTGCATGTATAACAACCAATGTTGTTGTAGTGCTGCAGCTGCAGACTGGGGATTCTTCTTTCCTTGTAAAGTTGTTCTTTTTTTCCAGTACTGTTCAGTTACCAACTTGAGTTGTGTGCAGATTTCTACTTGCAATTGTTTGCAGCCATCAAAGGAGCTGATGCAACTTTCTCATTTTACTTGGTGAATGTTCTGCATTACTTGGTGTCTTACCATCAGAATTTTCTGATGGCCCATTTAGCTGGCCATTCTCAATGGGTCATCTATTCCTGGTCGAATCATTCCAAATATCCTCAGCCAGAAGTTTGGGGTTTTCAACACTCTTGCCTTCTGTACTCTCGCGTGCAGCATTCTTATCTTTGCCCTTTTGGGCGTGGACAAATCAGTCGCCGCTCTTGTCATCTTTGCCATCCTTTATGGATTTTTTTCTGGCGGGTGTGAGTAATTTTTGTTACACTATGGTTCAGTAGGATATTGCTTTACTTAATCCTGCAACCACAGTCATTTCCCTTTTAGCACCTGTCATTGCTTCCTTAGCAAGAGATGAGAGTGAGATGGGGTATGTTTCACAACATCAATATCCTTAATATTTTGTTTACTGAGTTTGCAATCTAGTATCCGCTTGGGTCTTGCCTACTTCATTGGTTCGTTTGGGATCTTAGCCGGAAACCCAATTGCTGGTGCTCTTTTGGGAGAGACATTTCCATGGTGGAGACCTATTGTGTTTAGTGCAGTAAGTGGAGCGATCTTCTATGACAAAATATTTACTAGAATGATCCAGGTAATGATTCTTGTGGGACTTGCACTTGTTCTCACATCCCGTACTGTCCGTGCTCACCAGACACAGTCTCAATATGTATAAATCTTAACTGATAGTGGCAAGTCATTGAATGCTTGATGTGTGAAGCCTAATTTGTACTTCTTGATGTTAAGTCTAGTGAATCTGTCAAGTCCATGCCTCGGGGCCCCTTTCCGCTGCTTGGTATTCCGAAGATCTACCTTTTATTGTAATCTCATCCTTATTGTTCTTTCTCGCTACACATACCCTTTCATTCTAGTCCCTCCTTATTGTCTTTTACTCTACCCTGCAGGTACTACTCGTATAGCTCCTAGTAGTTAGTCTAGCGCTCCGCACCAATACGGCGATCCGTAGATATAAATACTGCCTGTATGCTACTGTAGTTCCTCAGTTTAATTATCGACTTAGATCAACTTAGATTCCCTTTCTAACTCAGACCGCCTCTTAGTCTTCAGGCTCATTGCCTCGAAGCACTCTCTACTATAACCTTAGGACTTCTAAGTTCTTTGGTTCGCTCCTCGTCACCGGCGTTATGACCGCTTCGACTTGGCTGCTTCTAGTTTCTCTCCTCACTACTCTTGATCTCCGGGGACTAGCGGTGTAATGGCAGTGTTGTTAATAACTTCACTACTGTCCCACTCGACCCTCCGCTCTTAGACACCTTGTGGCCTCTGGCATGGTTACACGGTGTACATGATCTTAACAGTATAATTAAATTAAACTCAATCCGTTAACGTCGTACTGACATATCACTTTTTATGCCTCCAAAAACCCGAGCTCAATCTAGAGCTAATTCTGAAGAAAACACTTTCTTCACTACAGCCCAATCCTTTGCCCCTTTCTCCGAATCTATTTCTGCCATTGGTCAACCACGTCGCCGTAATCGCGGTTTCGGTCCAGCTACAGTTCCTACTACGTGGACTCTTCCTGAGGCCATGGAAGAAGATCAACAATTCAAGTACAGCACTTTGTATACCGGTGATGGACAACCTGTCCAAGTCTTGACCCCTCGCCGTGGACAACCCCCCATGGTCGCTCCGGCTCGGGGCCAGTCTATTACTCGAATTGATTCCCCTATTCTCCAAGCCATAGCTCGCCGTACTGGGAAACAACCTCAACGTTGTGCTACTTTGCAATCTCCTCGTGACCCGCCTCCTCACTTTGATCTGGACGCTGGCAATCACGATGATCAAGACCCTCCTGTTGACCCCAACGATCCGGGCGCCGACAACAATCACAACAATCTGGATGACAACTCCGGCGGTTTACTGCGTGGTTGTAAGACCTGGGTCAGAATAAGTCTTAGGGTAGGTTTTTGGTATGGTGAGTTTATGTTGTAGCGTGCTAGGAGCAGGCTGGAGCTTGAAGGGAGCTACGGAAACCGCGACCGAGGACGGGAATGACCTAGTGATGGCTAGAGTTGGGAGGTGAATCCTTGAAGAGGTCCCTGTAAGGTCCAAGGGGGTCCCTAAGGCGTAGGTAGCGAAGGTGGAGGTACGGAACCTAGTAGCGTTGCGTAGGAGGAGTTGTACTCGCTAGAACGTCAATGTAGTATTGAATAGGTCGTAGAGGAAATAGGTATAGAGCGTGTGAGCTCCTAAGGATGTATACGCCCGGGGTGGTAGGTTCCCGGGGACTGAACTTGAGGATGGTCGTCCTCGAGTGTGGGAGGTCGTAACGGAGAAGCGATACATTGTTCGACGTAAAAAGTAGCTTCGACATTACCTAGATTGAGATCCCGGAGCTTAGGAAGCAATGGGGGAGCTCAAGGAGGTATTGGGGAGGTTGGCTCTCCAAAGCGTTAGGCGTTGGGGAGCTTTAGTATTGTTCGAGGGAGCTCGAAGACTCACTCGGGTGGCTTAGACGTGAAGTAAAAGCGTATATTCGATCGTGGAGACGATCGTCGAAACCGTAGACAAGAGTAGAGAGAAACAGAGATAAAGAAACAGAGAGTAGAGAGAATTCCGTATAGTTAGCAGGTACAAAGGGACAGGGACTGGACCTATTGTTAAGATCATGCACACCGCGTAACCGTGCCAGAGGTCACACAGTGTCTAAGTGCGGAATACGAATGGGACAGTAGTGAAGTTATTAACAACACCGCCGTACGCCGTAAGTCCCCGGAGGTCGAGAGTATAGAAGAGAGGAGCTAAGTAGCAGCCAAGTCGGGGCGGCGGTATCGCCGGTGACGAGGAGCGAGCCAAAGAACCTATAATTCCGAAGGCTATAGAAAGAGTACTTCAAGGCGATGAGCCTGAAGACTTAGAGGAGCACAGAGTTAAAGAGGGAATCTAAGTCGATAATTAAACTGAGGAACTACAGTAGCGTACAAGCAGTATTTATATCTACGGAGCGGCGCAGCGGCGCGGAGCGCCAGACTAACTACTAGGAGTTATACGTGTAGTCCTGCAGGGTAAAGTAAAAGACAATAAGGAGGGACTAGAATGAAAGGGTATGTGTAGCGAGAAAGAACAATAAGAATGAGATTACAATAAAAGTGGATCTTCGGAATACCGAGCGGCGAAATGGAGGCCCGAGGCATGGGCTTGACACCTATGTAAAGGGTGTGTGTTCAAAATATACCAAGCTGGGGCTTGGGGACGTTACGGAGCTACTTAAATAGGTATGGGAAGTGAACAAGGGAACATCAGGGACCATGAGGCATGTAATCGAGATTAGTACCTTAATGGGGTAGGTATAGGAGGGCTTCTTACGCGTGTCGGGGGAGGTTTTAGGGGTTACTTGTGTCGAGGGATCTGAAGATGGTAACTGGTATGTTTTGAGGAGGTACGGAAGTGGGTCTGTGCGGGTTGTGAGAGCGTATGGCTGATACTGGGGCTGTCCTGGTAGTCACCAGGCATGAAGGCGGAAGAAAGGGAGCTGTGGTTAACGGTCGAGGCATGACATTACCCCCCCTTTAATCCTCCGCGCCCTCGAGGAGGACCTGTCGCGTACCCGTGGGAAATCACCTGATGAGCACGTGTTGTTTTAGAAGCTTTTTTCGTTGAAGTCCTTCCTTCGTTTTCACTACTCTTTTACGCCTTCGTGTTCCACGAGTAAAACTTGTGCCCACATGCCCTCTTCGCCTTCGAAAGCTCCCTCTGCTGCTGGTCCCTCTCGGCTGCCTTTGCCTCGCTCGTCCTCCGGGGGGGAGGTTGAACAAGATCAATTGGCCTTCACGCTTGAGTCGCCCTCACTTCCCCAACTCCAATTATTCGAAAATATCTTCAACACGGGAAAGTCGTTGGCGGTCTACTGTCGGGATGACCCTCTCTGGCCTATCCTGGCGGCTGTGGCCCTGCCCTGTTCCAATTGCACTAAACATCCCGAAACTTGCAAGGTTCCTGAAGGTTCCCCTCGGTGTTCGTTCTGCACCGGTAAGAAGACTTGCAGCCTAGGCAAGCTGCTCCGGTACCGCTATCTTGCTCGGCGTTGCAATCAAGATTTGGCCTACAGCCGGCGATTCTTGGAGCTGCATGGTACTCCGGCGCAGCGGGTGTCCTGGACCATTCCGGAAGATGTTTGGCATCGGTATGACGAGTTACTGCATTCTAGCACGTCTGCCACGAAGGTCCTAGTGGAGCTGAACATGCTCGATGATCAGGACAGTCAGGCAGTAGATAGGTCCGAGCTCAGGCGCTTCCAAGAAGCTTAGGAGCAGGAGGCTTTGTTAGCTGCTAGAAGGAAGCGTGTCAACGCCTCTCCCCCGCTGAAAGCTCGTTCCAAGAAAAGGCGGCTAACGAAGGTTGTCGAGGAGCCCGTCATTGAGGAGGTTCCACGGCTTGTGCGCCTGGTTATCCCGCCTTCGCGCCCAGCCCCCTCTGCTCCAGGCTCAGCTCCTTCGACCTTCGCACGTTCGTCTGTGGCCCTTCCTTTGATTTCTGTTCAAGCGACTGGGCAGCTTGGTTCGGTTCAAGATCCCTCTCCGTTGGCTCGATTAGCTGACCTTGTGGATCAACAAACCGGTTCCCAAGCGGAGGCATCAACCCGTTCCTTGGGACCTGGTTCCTCCCCTATAAAGGCTTCCCTCGGGGACTCGAATCTCCCCAAAATGTCTCCAGTCGTTCGTCCTCCCCTTGTTCCTCGTATCCTCTCCCAGCATCCTTATCGTGTCGAAAACGAACGTCTTGCTGCTCGCATCCGTCTGTTGGAGTCCCAGCTGGCTTCCTCCCGACAGGAGAACGCCACTCTAACCTCCGCTCTTCGTGACACTTCCGTTTCCCTGGAAGCTCGTCAGGGCGAGTTAGATCAGCTCCGGGAGTCAGTGTCTTCTGCAGCTCAGCAGCAGGAGCTTTACGATCGTCTCCTGGATCAGGTTCAGACGTTGGAGCGTGCCCTGCCTGGACCTCCCAACGAGGTATGTTACCTCCCTACCCTTACTGGTCTTTTACTCATTTCTCTCCCAGTCTTTAGTGGATAGGTTTCGGGGTCTAGAGGAGGACCTCCGTCTTGCTCGCGAGAGTCGGGCCAAGTACTTGTCTCGTTTTGAGTCTTCTAACAGGCGTAACGAGGAGCTCGAAACCTCCTTATTTCAACAACAATCCCTGGTGGACGAATCCAACGCCCTGGCTGTTCGGCAGCGGAAGAAAATCGAAACCTTGCAAGAGGAGGTTCACCTCTTCAGGGAGCGTGCTCTTTTTGCAGAGAAGATGATACGCGAATATCCCGACGAGGGATCTTATTCTGTCTCCCTCCCTCCCTTGGCGGAGGTGCAAGGGGATTTGAACGAAACCTTGGCTTCTCTTCGTCGTGTCTCCACCTTTGCCCACCGACTCTACCGTTGTGACCCCGCCTCTGTTCTCCACCAGCACAATCGATACGTGGGTGTAATTATCGATGCGGTGATCTCCTTCCTTCGACGTGGTTTGGATACCTCGGACGAAGACGTGCTTGCCCGTAACTTCCAGCTTGCGCTTCAGTACCTGGAAGCTGCTCATTTCATTCACGCCGAGCTCCACCTTCGATCTCTCAGTAGCATCCAGTGGTTTTTTGCCAATGCTGCTGAGAGGGAGGAGGGTATCTACCGTCTCATTCTTGCCCACTCCCGTTTTTCGGACGACGCTCCCTTCCTCAATGTTGCGCAGCATGCCGGCTTCGTTGCCCCCTTCGACGACTCCCTTGAGCCTCCTCTGCATCGTCGCATGTTTGCGTTAGACACGGCCCTTCCTCATCATGGCGTGGGTAATTGGGAGGACCTTGTTCCCGCACTTCCTAGCTTGGATCGTCTTACGCAGGAGTGGGAGGCGATGATGTCAAGCTACATTCGCTTCGTGACCGATACTCCCTTGCCCCCGGTAGGTCTTCAGGAAGAAGGTAGTGCTGATCACGAGGAGGTCTCCGTTCTGCAGGAGGGGGAAAGTGGAGGTACCGCCGCTGTTCCCCTATTCCTCCCAAATTCTCTCTCCGCTACCCCCGTTGCTTCAGCTGCTTCCCCTTCTCCTCTTCCTCCCCGTTTTGGCTCCGTCGCGAATCTAGCCATTGATATGACGGCCGATGAAGACGAGGAGGATATTTATGAGTCCTCAGGGTCTGTTGAGCGTCGCAACCGTGTGGAGGGTAACCCGGGTGGGGACGATCCTATGGAAGGTGCGCCAGTGGGTCAAGGACAATAAAGATTCGCGTAACTTCGTAGATCGTCCCGTACTTGTCTTCCGTTATTCTTGTTCCATAGCTAATAACCTCCGTTCTTCTGTATCATTTTGTTAATTTAAAGTAACCGTTCCCTATACTGTGTGAAAATCGATAAGAGTGGAAAAATCATGGTGCATTAAGGTCCCGTGAACCCTCCGATGCAGTTTATCATTAGTTAGTCGTGAGTATCATGGCGTTGTCGTCTCCGTCGTTTCTCCGGTTATTGTCATTCAACCGCTACGCTCCCTACTATCCTCCCGGTCCTCCCCCTCATCTTCCTGTGCTTCCCGCTCCAGTGAAGCCCAATGTGGACGCGATGGTTGGCGTTTCCTTGGATGTTGTTGGTGCCAGTCACGTAGGAGTTCGATCGATCCCACCATACCTTCCCATTCTACCCAGGAGTTGACTTCGTCGCCGTACCCTTCCCATTTGACCAAGTATTCTATTTCTTCTGGTCGTCCCCTTATTGGTTTTGAATCTAGGACGCTTTCGACGAAGTGTTCCGTCTTCCCTTTTATAAAGACTGGGGGAGGTGGGGAGTTCCGTCGTTTGAACTTATCGTGGAAGTGGGGTTTCAACCTGTCGACGTGGAACACATTATGACGTTCTCCATATTCAACCAGACGTGATCACCCTCCTTCCAGTCCGGGGCGTCTTGGCGTTTTTGGTTCGCGTACTTTGCGTAGGCCTCATTAGCTACCCGAATTCGTCCCTGGAGGTATGTATGTAGCTCCTTAAGGTTGGAAGCGTACTCGTTGACCTCCGCTCCTTGTACCCGCTCCAGCGTGATTGACAATTTCGGGTGGTATCCCTTGTTAGCAAAAAAGGGTGAGACACCTGTCGTAGTATTGGGGGTGTTATTGTAAACGAATTCTGCTATTGGCAGGAGGAGGTCCCAGTCATCTTGGTCGTAAGCGCAGTAAATCCGGAGGTATGCCTCCACCGACTGGTTTACACGTTCCGTTTGCCCGTCCGTTTGGGGGTGGTATGCCGTGGATAAACGAGCTTCGATTCCTAACACCCTGCAAAGCTCCCTCCAGAACTGAGACACAAATAACGAGCCTCGGTCGGACGTGATATCGGAAGGCATCCCATGCTTTGAGAACACATGAGTCACGAATAAGTTTGCGAAGTCTTCTGCATTATCCGTCGTCTGGCAAGGAACGTATATGGCTTGCTTAGTGAGTCGACAGACTACTACTAGGATGGCATCGTACTTCTCCGGACCTGCTGTGACTGGGAGCTGGGTGATATGATCAAGGGAGATTGAGGACCAGGGTCGTTGACCGATTGGCAGTGGGCGGAGGTTCCCGTATGGTTTGGATCGGCTGGCTTTCGCTCTCAGACATGAATGGCAGCTCCGCACATAGTAGTTCACGTCCTTGGACAACCCTTTCCAGAAGAACAGTTGGTTTACGAGCTTCTTGGTGCGTTTCTCCCCTGGGTGTCCTCTCAATTTATGATCGTGGTACGACTGTAGAACCTCCCTTCGTAGCGTTCCAATGTCTGGGACATATATACGACCTCCCCTCTTTATGAGCCCATCCTCCCAAACGAGAGATTCTTCCTCGTTGCGTGCGATCCTTTTCAGTGCTTCAATCACACTCGTATCCTTAGGAGCTTCCCTCACTCGGTTTACTAGGAGGTCTTCGTTCATGAGGATGGTCGCGTTTAGACGTTCCGGAGGTATGAGTACTCTTTCCCTACCTGCTAAGACCTGGTCCCTTGAAGCTCCCTTCTTTGGGTACACGTCTGATCTTCGGGTGAGCGCGTCCGGCTTCGCTCCCAACCTCCCTGGTCGATAGTTGATAACGAAATCGTACCCCGAAAGGAGCTCCGCCCAACGGGCTTGTCGTGCTGTCAGTTGCTTTGTAGTGGTGAAGTACTGGAGGTTGTTATGGTCTGAGTACACTTGGATTTGGTGTCTGGATCCTTCGCAGTATGCCCTCCATTGTTTGAAGCAATCCACAATAGCTAGGAGCTCCTTGTCGTAGATGTTGTAGTTCAGTTCCGCGGAGATCATTGATCGTGCATGGAAGGCAATAGGGTGTATCTCCCCTGTTTCCGGGTCCAGCTGTGATAAGATTCCTGCTATAGCCAAGTCCGAAGCATCGCATTCGAGGACTACCGGTAGGTCCGGGTTGTAATGGCCCAAAACTGGGGCTTCGGAGAAGGCTGACTTCAAGAGCTCAAAGGCACTGCTACACTGTGGCGTCCAGTTCCACACCGAGTCTTTCCGGAGGAGCTTCGTGAACACCTTGGTGATTCCCGAGTAGTTGTCTATGAACCTCCTATAGAAGTTTGCGAATCCGAGGAACGCCTGGAGCTCTTCACCGTCCTTGGTTTTGGCCAGTCCATTACCGCCTTCACTTTCTCTGGGTCCATGGATACCCCCAGCGGCGAGATAATCACTCCCAAGTATTCGACAGTGTCAACATGGAACGCGCATTTTTCTGGCTTTGCATGGAGGTGGTTCGCCCGTAGTCGTTCGAGGACCTTCCTGACGTGTTCGACATGGGATACCTCATCGTCTGAGTAGATTAAAATGTCATCCAAGTAAATTACCACGCAAACGTCCACCATGTCGTGAAAGATCTCGTTCATGAAGAATTGGAACGCGGAGGGAGCATTCGTGAGCCCAAAGGGCATCACCAGGTATTCGAATGACCCATACCGAGTTCGGAATGCCGTTTTCCACTCGTGTCCCTGGGCTACCCTGACGTTGTTGTATCCTGCGCGGAGGTCGATCTTTGTGAAGATCTTCGCCTTCCGTAGTTGATCCACTAAGGTTCCTATCAGTGGCAGAGGGTACCTATTCTTCTTCGTAATCTTGTTCAGAGCTCGATAGTCAACGCAGAGTCGCAGGGTACCATCTTTTTCTTGGCAAACAAGACAGGAGCTCCCGCAGGGGAGCTGGAGGATCGTATGAACCCCTTGCCTAACATCTCATCGATGTACTCCTTGAGGGATTTCAGCTCCTTCTCCGACATGTTGTAGAGCTTCCCTATGGGAGGTATCGCATCCCCTTCTGTCTCGATTTTGATGTCGTAGGGTCGGTGAGGAGGTAGCGTCCTTGCTTCTCCAGGTGAGAATACGTCCAGGTAGTCCTGGTATTGGACGGGGATGGATTTCTTTAACTCCTCCGTCTCCTGACGCTTCGATTCTTCTTTGTCGAGCTCCTTGACAACCCCTCCTTGTTCCGGACTAGGGTCCCCACTCTCAGGATCCTTTGGTTGCTGCACTCCCTCTGTGGCGCTGCTATCACTCGCCCGGAGCATTTCTTCGGTAGGGGATCCCTCCTTCGTGGGCGATATGTGAAGGAAGTACGCTGGGGTTCCCTCCCTCAGTAGATGATCCATTCCAGCTGCTCCTATTAAGCTGATGGGTTTCCCTTGTATGGTGGGGTCCGATTTTCGTTCCACCACATGGGCTCCCGATATGAGCTGCTTTCTTCGGAAGTTGTTGCGTCTTATTGAACCCTTGGGAGTTAGCCCTGACCTTGAAGGAATGTGGGTATGTTCAGGCTTTCGATGTCTAAGGTGGGGAGGTCGGGATAAGGTCCATGTTCCCTCCTTTTCTTCCTCCACCGGACTTTTTGCTTAGCTCCAGGCCAGGAGGAGGATCGTTCCGTGTCCCTATCCTTCCACTTTTGATAGGCCTCCTCTGAATCCTTCGCTGGCTGCGGCGTTACTTTCTCCATGGCGGATCGTCCTGCCTCAAGGATTCCCTCCACCTCTTGTTCCGTGTTTTCGCTCGCGAACGCTAGCCATTCATTGATCCCCATAAGGATTGGGTCGTCCAGTCCTAGATCTTTTTCTGAGGGGAATAAGTCGTGTGGACCCGGCTGTCTCGCCTCAAACTCCTCGTCCTTTACTTCCTCTAGTTCTACCCTCGTCCTTGGAGCTTTAAGAGGAGTTTCGGGAGGTTGTTGGGGAGCTTCTGGAGGTTGTTCAGGAGGTGGTTGGAGAGTCCCTCGTGTATGTTCTCGCTGTTTACCCCCCCTCCTAGCTCCTCGGTACCTCCCTCGGCGCCTGGTTGGACAATTTCCGGCGCAAGGGCTGCTGAGATTCTGACGTTTCGGTCCTGGAACGTCAGGCAAAGTTCCTTCCAGTCAATTACTGGGTTGTGCTTCGTAGCCACGGCAGTCCTAGCACGATTGGAGCCGTGGGGTGTAATCGAGTTACTAGGAACTCCACCTTGTGAATTGTTCCATCGCAAAGCTGATCTGGTCAGTGTAGGTCTGAGTTATCAATCCTGCGGAGGTAGGTTGCCCGTCGAACAGCTCCAAAGGGATGCTGTTTGTTAGGTCAACCAAATTTTCGGGATGTCGCATGGCGACGGTTTTGTCTATGAAGCATCTAGTTGCTCCACTATCCACTATGTGGCGTATTTTTGTCTTCGTCGAGGTCGGAGAACGGAAAGCGTGTAAGGATGATGAAGGAGTTGTAGGATCGGGATGTGAGACGAGCTGGCTGACTCCCCGCGAGTGCAGCTCTTATTGTTGTAGGCGAAGGTGTTGCGGGGCTTCGCAGTTCGCCCTGATCTACCTCGAAGCCCCCCGCCCATTTCCCACTTCATCCAACAGTTCTTGCTCACCCTCCTTTGGTGAGTCTAAGATGTGAACGTTCCATAGATCGTCCATTCCTTCCCGTTCCTCCACTACGATCCCGGCGCGAATCCGTTCTAAAGGACGAGTTGAATCGTCCTTACGACCCCCGCCTTGGTTGGTCGTCCCTTTCCCTCGAGTTGAATCGGCCTTGGAAGCTCTCTCAGAGCTCCCTTGTTCCTCCACTGGGCGTTCCAATGATTCTGGATTGGGGCAGTCCTTCGCCCAGTGCTCCTTTCGTCCACAACGCATGCAGAGTTCCTGCCTTCGTCTTCTCCACTTCTCCGCTCTTTCTTCGGAAGTCCATTTCCTCCCGGTATCCGTAATTCCTGCCCGGAGGATCGCTTCAGTCCATTCTCCTCCGTCCCTGCAGTGGCAGCAGTCCTCGCTTTCCCCTCGATCTTCGCTATCGTAGGTTTCCTCTTCTCCCCACGCTGCGGAGGCCCTTTGTCGTCCGTCTTTCCAGTTGGATCTGTTCTGGAACCTCCCTGTTACAGCTGGTTTGGATTGGAGGTCCAGACGTCAGCGGGATCTCGTTCCCTACGTAGAGGGGATTTATAAGGAGCTTCGGGTGCTAGCTCCAACCCGGGGAAACGGCTCAGCCATCCTTGCAGCATTTTTTCGCCGTGGAGGTTCCTCAGACTCTCCGCTTGCGCGCGTACGGCTCCATCCAACTTTGTGAATACTCGAGTCCATTCGTCGTAGGATCGAGGTTCTTCTCTTCCGGTAACAACCTGTAGAGGCAACCAGGGAGCTACCCCTTTCTTGAGGTATGTTACCAGGGCCTCGTCGTTAAACCCGGTCAGAGGTGCGTATTCATTGAAACGGATGAAGAAATTGGCGAAGCTTTCCTCCGGCATCTGCTTCATCCAGGCTAATCTCCTCCTTGCCTCATCCGCCTCGTCGATGGGTCCGAATTTGGAACCGAATTCTCGTTTGAACTCTGTCCAGTCTTCGAGACAGGTGTGCTCCCCCCTCAGTCGTTGCCGATTCAGCGTGTCGAAATGGGAGAGTGCTGCACCAGTGAGGTGGCTAGCCGCCGAAGCGCACTTGTCTTTTTCACGGGCATAGATGGTAGGACGTACTCCAAACATCCTTTCCAAGCTGAGGACCCACGTCTTCCATGCAGATCGGTCGTCACCCGCGAAGCTTTCGATCTTACCGACGTCGAGCTTCGACTCGATGGTAATCCTATTCTTCTCCTCGTTACTCTCCCACGTATTCCGTCCCTCGGTGGGAGGTCTAGGGGCTGCCTTACGATGCCACCCCTGTCTTGGATCGTAGTACCAGGGTTGGTCCGGGTCGTAGCGTGTTGGGGGTGCTTCAGGAGCCCCAGTGGGAAGCTCCTCTCTGTCCCCCTGCCTCCCTCCATCGTTCCTACTCGACTGGGTGTGTTCCCCTTCATTGGACCCTTCCGAGTCATTATCACCCGGTCCTCCTGAGGAAGGAGGAGGCGGAGGTGGTGGGGGTGGTGCCCCTCCCCCGCTCCTTCCTTCCTGTCCCCTTTGAGCCCGTCCCCCTCGACTCAGAGGTCGTTCTCGATCTCTCGATTGGCTCGAAAAATGTGGGGGAGGTACTCTAGGAGGGAGGTTAGAACCCCCTCTGCCTCCTTCCCCTACAGCGGCTCCACCGTCTTCCATCGCGTACCTTCCTCCCTCCGGTCTCACGTACTCCCCGAGCTCCGCTCTTTGCACGCGAGCTCCCCATTCCTGAATACGTCTCCTATCCACACTCGGAGTGGCGGGTAACGGGGCTGTTTGTCCTTCTTGAAAGTTCCCTTCCCTAACTCCCATAGGAGTTCGTCTGGTAAAGGCTATTGGCTCCGTAGCTTGCCAGCTCCTTGGTTGGGGAACTACAGGAGAGGGACCCCCCCTTGTGTCCTCTATCGTTGCCATGGGCGCTTGCCCGAGTAATCCCGCCTTGTTTCCTGTTTTGGAAAACGACCCACCCATCGGTATTCCTCCTGCTGCGAACCCTTGCCTTACCTCACGGAGTTGCTCCTGGAGCGTCTCAATGACTCGGGCCTGTTGTTGGATCATTACTACTGACTCCCGAGAATGTGCCGAGTCGACCATGCCAGGTTGGTTCGTTTGGGTTCCAAGGACAAAGAGAGGTCCAAAAGGAGCTTCCTGCGGGGGTACCGCCTCCTCGTGAACTGCCAACGCTCTTCGTTGGTTCGGACCCCTTTGATTCTCCGCCCCCACTGCCTGAGACTGCATCGATATCGACCCTTGATAGGGTATGACTGATGGATTGCTTCGTCTTGGAGGAACGTGTACAGGGTTGGGGACCAGCCGAGCTGTCAGATCGGGTCCGGAGATCCGGGATGAATGTGGTGCGCCATCCATCCTCACCTCGCCAAACTGATATCGCTGCGTCGAGACTGGGGTTACCGGTTTGTTTGCAGGTTAACTCTGGGGGGAGGAGTCGAATTTTGAGCCAAGGCATGTACAGTGGGGGAGGTCCCAGAGCGTAACTGGGGGCTCCTCGTGGCCGTGTTACCGGGGTTAAGAAATTCAGGAACCTCGATATTCCTGGGCGATGAATGTTTCTGTGCCAGGAAACGACCATCAGATCCATGGAGCTGCCTTTTCTGGTCAAATTGCTCCGGAGGGAACTCCCCTACGCTCTCTGGTTCACATTGAACCATATACGAGGTTCCCCGATTATCCGCGACCAGTCTGCGACGGAATTCCAAAGCTCTTTCTAGATTCGATCCAGAAAGTTCCTCTGACAGCATCAGAGTGTCTGATTCCGCTAGTAGCGTCCGGTGTCGGGTCTCCTGCGAACACAGCATCGCTTCAGACTCCTCACTCCTCACCAGAAGCTGGTGCATATGCCTCATGGGCGTGTATGTGTATACCGTCTGTCCGCTACGGACCCGGACGGGACTATCCTGATCAGGCATGGACTCCACTGGGGCCAGGAGGTGAGCCGTGGTGTACCTCCTGCGTCTACGATTTTTTGCAGCGATTGTTTTAGCATCCTCGTTACTTTCCTCGTCGATTTTAGCTGCCGCCGCCGCTAGATTTGCGTTCCGAAGTATGTGGATAGCCTGGTAGTTCGGGATGTTAACCCTCGCAGGGGGAGGTTCGAATCGTACAGCTCCTGATCTGTAATTAGATGCTCGGTAGAATATACGTAGACCGTCTTCGCCACAGAACTCCCTCTCGTTCCCATGGGTATGAGGGAGGAGGGGAAGTATTCCCCTCGAGTTTCGGAACGATCGTCCGTAATGAGCTTCTGCCTCTAGCAATTCTAGCATCCTCTCGGGGTCCAGTAGGACGTTGTACAACCAGAGAAAGTCTGACCGATTTGCTGGGGTCGTTAACCACCGCTGGGCCTTCTCTGGGAGCTCTACTTCCAGTTGAGTTCCCACTGTTAGGAGCTGTACTCGTAGGTCTGAGAATTCAAAACCGTCTCCCAATATCTTGATCCCCATCGACTCTAATACCTCCCTTAGGACCATAGCTACATCCTCCGGGATACACTCCTGAATTCGAATAACGTCTTCCAGACGCAATGTCATTTCAGACAATGGTCGCACTGGGAAGTTGGTTCTGCTATGGAGTTTCGGAACGATCGTCCGTAATGAGCTTCTGCCTCTAGCAATTCTAGCATCCTCTCGGGGTCCAGTAGGACGTTGTACAACCAGAGAAAGTCTGACCGATTTGCTGGGGTCGTTAACCACCGCTGGGCCTTCTCTGGGAGCTCTACTTCCAGTTGAGTTCCCACTGTTAGGAGCTGTACTCGTAGGTCTGAGAATTCAAAACCGTCTCCCAATATCTTGATCCCCATCGACTCTAATACCTCCCTTAGGACCATAGCTACATCCTCCGGGATACACTCCTGAATTCGAATAACGTCTTCCAGACGCAATGTCATTTCAGACAATGGTCGCACTGGGAAGTTGGTTCTGCTATGGTGTATAGCATGCGCCCGCTCCCAGTTGGGCGTGTTCATAGCTGGGCTCTTCAGGAGGCTGGAAAGCGAGCTTCCTCGTCTCGGGGGGGGGAAGGTTAAGGGACTGTACTGGGGGAGTTGGTAACCTCCGGGATGACGTCTGAGAATGTTCAGATACGGCAGGGGATACCCTCCTCTCTGGGAGTTTCTCCTGTTGTCGTACTGTGAGAGGGTCCGTACTATCCCTTTGTATCCTTTCGATAGCGGCTACTTGACTGCTGACTCTTCCACCCGCGTTCGAAGCTGACTCCATGTCTAGCTGCGGTACCGGTCCAGGGGGAGGTCCCCTCGTTCCCCAGGTGGGGGAGTATGCGAAACCTCCCATAGGACTACTGGCAGGTTGGGCGTTGCCCATGGAGGTATACCTCCTTTGTGGTGGTCCCATCCCAGGTTCCACTGGAGGGGGCCCTTGAACCTCCGGTTGGCGTCCCTCTGGGGTCCGGATGTTGCTAGCGGTTTCATCCCCAAACGACTGTTCTGGGATGGGCATTAGGCGTTGACCAGCTGCCACCGTGACGACGGCGGAGCTAGCAGCCTGGTTTGATTTTTGAGCTTGTGTCGTGTTTCCACGAGATAAGGCGCTCTTTTGATTCTTTGATTCGATCTTGGAACTAGAAGGTCGTTCCGTTGAAGTCGCCGACATGTTGTCGCGACGAGTCCGTTCGGTGACGGGAGAGCTTGGTATAATGTAAGACCTGGGTCAGGATAGGTCTTAAAGTGGGTTGTTGGTATGATGAGTTTACGTTGTAGCTTGCTAGGAGCAGGCTGGAGCTCGAAGGGAGCTACGGAAACCGCGACCGAGGACGGGAATGACCTAGTGATGGCTAGAGTTGGGAGGCGTGACCCTTGAAGAGGTCCCTGTAAGGTCCAAGGGGGTCCCTAAGGCGTAGGTAGCGAAGGTGGAGGTACGGAACCTAGTAGCGTTGCGTAGGAGGAGTTGTACTCGCTAGAACGTCAACGTAGTATTGAATAGGTCGTAGAGGAAATAGGTATAGAGCGTGTGAGCTCCTAAGGATGTATACGCCCGGGGTGGTAGGTTCCCGGGGACTGAACTTGAGGATGGTCGTCCTCGAGTGTGGGAGGTCGTAACGGAGAAGCGATACGTCGTTCGACGTAAAAAGTAGCTTCGACGTTACCTAGATTGAGATCCCGGAGCTTAGGAAGCAATGGGGGAGCTCAAGGAGGTATTGGGGAGGTTGGCTCTCCAAAGCGTTAGGCGTTGGGGAGCTTTAGTATTGTTCGAGGGAGCTCGAAGACTCACTCGGGTGGCTTAGACGTGAAGTAAAAGCGTATATTCGATCGTGGAGACGATCGTCGAAACCGTAGACAAGAGTAGAGAGAAACAGAGATAAAGAAACAGAGAGTAGAGAGAATTCCGTATAGTTAGCAGGTACAAAGGGACAGGGACTGGACCTATGTAAAGGGTGTGTGTTCAAAATATACCAAGCTGGGGCTTGGGGACGTTACGGAGCTACTTAAATAGGTATGGGAAGTGAACAAGGGAACATCAGGGACCATGAGGCATGTAATCGAGATTAGTACCTTAATGGGGTAGGTGTAGGAGGGCTTCTTACGCGTGTCGGGGGAGGTTTTAGGGGTTACTTGTGTCGAGGGATCTGAAGATGGTAACTGGTATGTTTTGAGGAGGTACGGAAGTGGGTCTGTGCGGGTTGTGAGAGCGTATGGCTGATACTGGGGCTGTCCTGGTAGTCACCAGGCATGAAGGCGGAAGAAAGGGAGCTGTGGTTAACGGTCGAGGCATGACAGGTTCGCATTGAACCATATACAATGTTCCCCGATTATCCGCGACTAGTCTGCGACGGAATTCCAAGGCTCTTTCCAGATTCGATCCAGAAAGTTCCTCCGAGAGCATCAGAGTGTCTGATTCCGCTAGTAATGTCCGGTGTCGGGTCTCCTGCGAACACAACATCGCTTCAGACTCCTCACTTCTCACCAGAAGCTGGTGCATGTGCCTCATGGGCGTGTATGTGTACACTGTCTGTCCACTACGGACCCGGACAGGACTATCCTGATCAGGCATTGACTCCACTGGAGCCAGGAGGTGAGCCGTGGTGTATCTCCTGCGTCTACGATTTTTTGCAGCGATTGTGTTGACCTCCTCGCTGCTTTCTTCATCAATTTTCGCAGCTGTTGCCGCTAGGTTTGCATTCCGAAGTATGTGGATAGCCTGGTAGTTCGGGATGTTAACCCTCGAAGGAGGAGGTTCAAATCGCACGGCTCCTAATCTGTAGCTAGAGGCTCGGTACCATATACGTAGCCCCTCCTCGTCACAGAATTCCTTCTCCCTTCCATAGGTGTGAGGGAGGAGGGGAAGTATTCCCCTCGAGTTTTGGGACGATCGCCCATAGCGTGCCTCCGCCTCTAACAATTCTAACACCCGTTCTGGGTCCAGTAGGACGTTGTACAACCAGAGGAAGTCCGATCGGTTTGCCGGGGTCATCAGCCACTGTTGCGCTTTCTCTGGGAGGTCTATTTCCAGTTGAGTTCCCACCATTAGGAACTGTACCCGTAGGTCTGAAAATTCAAGACCCTCTCCCAATATTTCGATCCCCATCGACCCCAATACCTGCCATAAGACTAGAGCTACGTCCTCCGGGAGACACTCCTGGATTCTAATGACATCTTCCATTCGTAACGTCATCTCTGACAATGGTTGCACTGGGAGGGTGGTCCTACTATGATGGAGTGCGTGGGTACGCTCCCAGCTAGGCATATTCATAGCTGGACTCTTCAAAAGACCTGAGAGTGAGCTTCCTCGTCTCAAAGGAGGAGGTTTAGGAGACTGTACGGGAGGAGTTGGTAGCCTCCTGGACGACATCCGAGATTGTTCAGAAGCTGCGGGAGATACCCTCCTCTCGGGAAGTTTCTCCTGTTGTCGTATCGTAAGAGGATTCGTATTCTCCCCTTGTATCCTTTCGATAGCGGCTACTTGGCCGCTGACTCTTCCACCCACGTTCGAAGCTGACTCCATGTCTAGCTGCGGTACCGGTCCAGGAGGAGGTCCTCTCATTCCCCAGGTAGGGGAATAGGCAAAACCTCCCATGGGACTACTGGCAGGTTGGGCATAACCCATGGAGGTATACCTCCCTTGTAGTGGTCCCATCCCAGGTTCCACTGGAGGGGGCTCCTGAACCGCAGTTTGACGTCCCTCAGGGGTCCTTACGTTGCTAGCGGTTTCGTCCCCGAACAACTGTTCTGGGATGGACATCAGGCGTTGACCAGCTGCCACCGTGACAATGGCAGAGCTAGCAGCCTGGTTTGACTTTTGAGCTTGTGTCGTGTTTCCACGAGATAAGGCGCTCTTTTGCTTCCTTGATTTGAGTTTGGAACTGGAAGGTCGTTCCGTTGACGTTGCAGACATTTCGTCGCGACGAGTCCGTTCGGTGACGGGAGAGCTTGGTATAATGTAAGACCTGGGTCAAAATAGGTCTTAGGGAAGGTTTTGGTATGTGGAGGTTTATGTTGTAGCGTGCTAGGAGCAGGCTGGAGCTCGAAGGGAGCTACGGAAACCGCGACCGAGGACGGGAATGACCTAGTGATGGCTAGAGTTGGGAGGCGTGACCCTTGAAGAGGTTCCTGTAAGGTCCAAGGAGGTCCCTAAGGCGTAGGTAGCGGAGGTGGAGGTACGGAACCTAGTAGCGTTGCGTAGGAGGAGTTGTACTCGCTAGAACGTCAACGTAGTATTGAATAGGTCGTAGAGAGAATAGGTGTAGAGCGTGTGAGCTCCTAAGGATGTATATGCCCGGGGTGGTAGGTTCCCGGGGACTGAACTCAAGGATGGTCGTCCTCGAGTGTGGGAAGTCGTAACAGAGAAGCAATACGTCATTCGACGTTACCTAGATTGAGATCCCGAAGCTTGGGGAGCAATGGGGGAGCTCAAGGAGGTATTGGGGAGGTTGGCTCTCCAAAGCGTTAGGCGTTGGGGAGCTTTAGTATTGTTCGAGGGAGCTCGAAGACTCACTCGGGTTGCTTAGACGTGAAGTAAAAGCGTATATTAGATCGTGTAGACGATCGCCGAAACCGTAGACAAGAATAGAGAGAAACAGAGAGTAGAGAGAATTCCGTATAGTTAGCAGGTACAAAGGGACAGGGACTGGACCTATGTAAAGGGTGTGTGTTCAAAATATACCAAGCTGGGGCTTCGGGACATTGCGGCGCTACTTAAATAGGTACAGGAAGTGAACAAGAGGACATCTGGAGACATGAGGCAGCTAATCTGAGGGAGGTAATCGAGATTAATACTTAAAGGGGTTGGCGGTTAGGAGGGTTCTGTATGTGTGTCGGGTTGGAGGACGTTTGGGTAGTCAGGAATCTTGGGGAGGTATATGGTGATTTGGGGAGGTCTGGAGGTGGCCTCGGAGGTTCCCAGGAAGGGGAGATTAGAGCAGGAGGGAAGCATTACTTGGATGCACAGAAGGAGGAGGTTGCGGTTTCGAGCCAATGCATGACAGTGGTGAGCCTAGTGCCCCAGTGGACCTGGTGGACCTGGTTCTCCAATCTCTCCTGACATCCCCAACAAGCAATGTGCTATGTTGGAACTTCTCTCGGGATTCAAGGGTTCCACTGAAACCCTTGGTACCATTCTCGCCGCCCTCGGCCGACCCTCTGACAGCTCTGAATCCAAGAGCAAGGTCAAGGAGCCAGAGGTATTTGACAGTTCGGACCCCCGAAAACTCAAGACGTTCTTCATCAATCTCGCCGTGGTCTTCAATGACCGACCAAGGTATTTCACCGACCAATGGAAGGTGAATTATACTCTTTCCTATCTCAGTGAGTCAGCCAAAGAATGGTTTGTCCCTGATATTCTCGACCCGAATCTCGACTCACTGCCGGCCTGGATGTCCTCCTTCAAAGCCCTTGTAAAGGAGCTTCAGGACAATTTCGGCGTTTACGATGAGCAAGGCGAGGCCGAAGATTCTCTCGATAACCTGAAGATGAAGGAAACCGAAAACATCCGGAAATACAACATCCGGTTCAACACCCTGGCTGCTAGTACCAACTGGGATTCTGCTGCCCTGAAATAGGCTTATGGACGAGGTTTGGCTGAACGCATTAAGGACGAAATGGCGCATTTGCCCAAGCCGGTGACGCTCGCCGATTATCAACAAGTAGTTCTTCGCATTGACAACCATTACTGGAAGCGCGAAGAAACTAGAAAGTGTGAGGCTGTCAAGTCCATGCCTCGGGCCTCCATTCCGCCGCTCGGTATTCCGAAGATCTACCTTTTATTGTAATCTCTCCTTATTGTTCTTTCTCGCCACACATACCCTTTCATTCTAGTCCCTCCTTATTGTCTTTTACTTTACCCTGCAGGACTACACGTATAACTCCTAGTAGTTAGTCTGGCGCTCCGTACCGTTGCGCCGCTCCGTAGATATAAATACTGCTTGTACGCTACTGTAGTTCCTCAGTTTAATTATTGACTTAGATTCCCTCCTTTATTCTTTGCTCCTCTAAGTCTTCAGGCTCATTGCCTTGAAGTACTCTCTCTACAGCCTTTGGACTTATAAGTTCTTTGGCCCGCTTCTCGTCACCGGCGATACTGCCGCTCCGACTTGGCTGCTACGTAGCTCCTCCCTCTTATACTCTTGATCTCCGGGGACTAACGGCGTAACGGCGGTGTTGTTAATAACTTCACTACTGTCCCATTCGTCTTCCGCACTTAGACACTCAGTGACCTCTGGCACGGTTACACGGTGTACATGATCTTAACAGAGGCTGGTAAGCCTTTCATTGCTCGGAACCCAAAGAAGGGTTCCTCGGACTTCAAAGCTGGTTCTCCTAACCAGCAACACAACTCTCAGCCATTGGGCTCTTCGGCGCCATTCACGCCGAAGCCTAAGCCTTTCTCTGGAGGTAAACCAAACAACAATGGTAAGCCTCAGAACTCTTCGAACTCCGGCCAATCCGGCGGTCAACGCCCCGCCTTCAACCAAAGTTCTCCCATCCGAGAGGGAACGAAGGATGAAGAACAATTTGTGTCTCTTCTGCGGTGGTAAGCATCAGATTGCTGACTGCAATAAGCAAAAGGCTTGGGAGTCGAAGGGCCGTGCTGCCAAGGTTGAAGCAACCCCCAAGACAACTATTGAAGTTGTTGAAGAGGAATCGGAAAACTAGTCCGCAGCTGTTGTTCCTGTCATGCCCTGGCTACAACCAGACCAGTCCCAGTACCCGCCACACGTTGTCATACATCCTATCCACCTCCTGTACCTCCTCTGCACCTCCCCAAGTATTACCATGCACCTCCCCAAGTATTCCTGATATAACTCCCCAAACAACCTTCACCCCGACACGTATACAAAACCCTCCTAACCATCAACCCCTTTAAGTACTACTTCCTCCCTCAATTAGCTGCCTCATGTCTCCAGATGTCCTCTTGTTCACTTCCCATACCTATTTAAGTAGCACCGCAATGTCCCGAAGCCCCAGCTTGGTATATTTTGAACACACACCCTTTTGCATAGGTCCAGTCCCTGTCCCTTTGTACCTGCTAACCATACAGATTTCTCTTTACTCTCTGTTTCTCTCTACTCTTGTCTACTGTCTCCTACGATCATCTATACGGTCCAATATATGCTTTTACTTCACGTCTAAGCAATCCGAGTGAGTCTCCGAGCTCCCTCGAACAATACTAAAGCTCCCCAACACCTAACGCCTTGGTGAGCCAACCTCCCCAAAACCTCCTTGAGCTCCCCAATTGCTCCACAAGCTCTGGGACCTCGATCTAGGTAACGTCGAAGCCACCCCTTACGTTGAACTACGTACCGCTTCTCTGTTACAACCTCCAACACTCGAGGACGTCCACCTCTAAGCCCCAGTTCCCGGGACCTCCCCTCCCGGGCACATATCTTCTCAGGAGCTTATACACTCAAGACCCATTCTCTCTACGACCTATTTGATCTTACATTGACGTTCTAGCGAGTACAACTCCTCCTATGCAACGCTACTAGGTTCCGTACCTCTACCTCCCTGGACCTTACGGAAACCCCTTCAAGGGTCACAGCTCTCTATTTCAGCCACTACTAGGTCATTCCTGTCCTTGGTCGCGGTTTCCGTAGCTCCCTTTGAGCTCCAGCCTGCTGTCAAGCCCATGCCTCGGGCCTCCATCTCGCCGCTCGGTACTCCGAAGATCCTACTTTTATTGTAATCTCTCTTTATCGTTCTTTCTCGCTACACATACCCTTACGTTCTAGTCTCTCCTTATTGTCTTGTACTTTACCCTGCAGGTACTACACATATAGCTCCTAGTAGTTAGTCTGGCGCTCCGCACCGATGCGCCGTTCCGTAGATATAAATACTGCCTGTACGCTATTCTAGTTCCTCAGTTTAATTATTGACTTAGATTCCCTCCTTAACTCTGTGCTCTTCTAAGTCTTCAGGCTCAACGCCTTGAAGTACTCTCTATAGCCTTTGGACTTATAAGTTCTTTGGCCCGCTCCTCGTCACCGGCGTTACCGCCGCTCCGACTTGGCTGCTACTTAGCTCCTCCCTCTATACTCTCAATCTCCGGGGACTAACGGCGTAACGGCGGTGTTGTTAATAACTGTTAAGATCATGCACACCGGGTAACCGTGCCAATGGTCACAGAGTGTCTAAGTGCAGAAGACGAATGGGACAGTAGTGAGGTTATTAACAACACCGCCGTTACGCCGTTAGTCCCCGGAGGTCGAGAGTGTAGAAGGGAGGAGCTAAGTAGCAGCCACGTCGGAGCGGCGGTATCGCCGGTGACGAGGAGCGAACCAAAGAACGTATAAGTCCTAAGGTAGAGTAGAGAGTACTTCAAGGCAGTGAGCCTGAAGACTTAGAGGAGCACAGAGTTAAGGAGGGAATCTAAGTCGATAATTAAACTGAGGAACTACAGTAGCGTACAAGCAGTATTTATATTTACGGAGCGGCGCAGCGGAGCAGAGCGCCAGACTAACTACTAGGAGTTATACGTGTAGTCCTGCAGGGTAAAGTAAAAGACAATAAGGAGGGACTAGAATGAAAGGGTATGTGTGGCGAGAAAGAACAATAAGGAGAGATTACAATAAACAGTGGATCTTCGGAACACCGAGCGGCGAAATGGAGGCCCGAGGCATGGGCTTGACAGTATCCCCCTCTTAGGCTTGAGCCCTCGAAAGCCATTAATACCGAGAGTTGATTTGTCACCAAGGAAAAAATTTTAAAGGCCGTCAGCATCGGAAATCCGTCCTATCAGTCAGCAGGAAAAATTTTCGTATGCCGTTAGTACCGGGAATTATCGTTAGTCATCCAAGAAAATTTTGGGTACACCGTAAACCCAGTACAATGCGAAGGGGAAATTTTCGCTGGTCCGTGCGCAGTTTTGTACTATAAGGAGTGCCAGGTTTTGCTGACAAGGACCCAACTTTCCAAAAACTCCTAAGTCACCAAAATGTCAACCAGCCGAACCACTACCTCCAGAACCTCTAACACCGTCGGCTCCATTCCGGTCACCGGCCGGCAACCAACTCCTCCTGCGGCCCCTTCCTGCCCTTCGACGCCCAGCCCTTCTGACGAGGAGCGCGAGCTGGAGCTTCAGCTAGAGCACACCAGGGAGAAGAATCGGAGGAGAAAAGAGGAGAAAAAGAAGGCCGAGGAAGAGGCCCGGCAGAAGGCAGAGGAGGAAAAGCAGAGGCAGGAGGCCGCTGAGCGGGCCGCCACTGCCAGGAGGTTGGAGGAGG
The DNA here is from genome assembly GCA_028011325.1 of Lentinula lateritia. Taxonomy (NCBI): domain Eukaryota; kingdom Fungi; phylum Basidiomycota; class Agaricomycetes; order Agaricales; family Omphalotaceae; genus Lentinula; species Lentinula lateritia. The sequence continues at coordinate 245,081 of JANVFT010000060.1, forward strand.
AGGCAGCTGAGAAGAGGAGAAGGACGGCAGCAGCGGCGGCGGCGGCGTGGAATCGCCGGGGTCCCTCACCTGGGGAGGCAACTACCTCTACTCATAGGGTGGAGGTCGAGATTCCTCGGGTGGTGAAAAAGGGGAAAGTTCCACAGAGGAACGAGGTGAGGAACAATTGTAGAATGAAACTAATTACTGATTTTTTCTTTTGTTACTAGGCCAGCGGGGGAGATCCGGATGACGGCGATGATGGCGAAAACGACGATGAAGACGACGAGGAGCGAGCACCTTGCGAGCGGTGCTACAGCAAGAAGATCCGTTGCCTGGAGCAGGTAGGGAAAAGGAGCACCGTGATATGTAAACCATGTCATGATGCGAAGGTAAAATGCTCGTACTCGGGCCGGCCGGCACAGGCGAGAAGGGAAGGGGGACCAAGTGGGGAGCGAATGGCGGTCATGGAGAGTCAGATGGCCCAGCTCCTTGCTGACAACCGGTCCTTGAGGGAGGCCACCACGAGGTCTCACCAGTACCTGCAACAACTCCTGCGGCGACAGGATGAAGACCATGCCCGACTTATCGCCATTGACACTAGAGACGCCATGAGGGACTTGGCGATACCAGGGCCGCCGAGGTCGGTCTCCGAACGGCCGAGAATCTTGAAGAGGAGGAGGATCATGGAGAACAGCGAGGAAGAAGAAGAAGGAGAGAAGGAGGAAGAGAAGATAGTGGAGGAAGAGAAGGATGGAGAAGGGGAAGAGGAGATGGAGGAGGAAGAGAGAGAAGGGGAGGCGCCGGCGCTGAAGAAGGCGAAGACGGCGGCCTCTGAGAAGGGGAAAGAGAAGGAGGTAGTAGTAGAGTAGCGGATATCGGACTTCGGCCCTTCGGCCAACTTCTTGTACTATTCTTGTAACTGTGCCTCTGTAGTATAATCTTGGTTTTTTGGACTTTGTGTATATAAAAAATGTTAACGCAATTTGAAAGCGGAAACGAATAGGCCGCGAAGCGGCGTAAGAAGTAGGCGTAAGAAGTAATTAGTTTAGTATAAGTAGTATAGGTGTAAATGGAAGCTAAATGAAAACTGTAATTAAAGAAACATAATAAGCAAATAGGAGAGAGAGGTAAACACTCAATTTGCTATCATCGTGTTTACCCTCTAAACACACGAAGTGAATTTCGGCGGAGCATGGCGAAAACGGGGGAAAGGAATAGGATGTTTTTGTGATCAAGGTCCAGGCTTGTGAGGGTATCGGGCGTGGAATGCCAGTACAAGTTCGTCAGCGTGTAATTCATCAGCAGCAACCCACGAGAACTCCTCGTCGGTACCTTCGTAACCGGCCCACCGAATGTAATAATGTAGAGGACAACGTTTATACCTTCTGTCCAGTTTGGAGTCCAGGATTTCGGCAACGTTGTACTCCTCTTCACCATCAACTTCAATTGGAGGTGGGGGAGATTGAGTTCGGTTCGGGAAAGGATTTGGCATAACCGGCTCCAGCTGTGAGACGTGGAAAACCGGATGAATTCGGCGAAGATAGTCCGGGAGCTTGAGTTCGTAAGACAGAGTACCAGGTCGACTGGCGACCTTGAAGGGACCAAGATATTTTTCTGAGAATTTTTCAGTAGGACGAGTAGAGCGAATATGCTTAGCAAGAACAAAAACTTCAGAGCCGATCGGGAACTCTGGGTGCGAGATTCTTTTCCTGTCAGCTTGTTCCTTGTAACAAGACTGAGCTAGAAGGATTTCCTCTCGAAGGAAAGCGTGGAGTTCATCAAGGTTGACGACGAAGTCTCTAGCAAGATCAGACTTCATATCGACCTCGGGCCGAACGGTGATATTTGGGTGGTATCCTTTGTTAGCGAAGAATGGAGTAATACCAGTGGAAGCGTTGGGAGCGTTGTTATAGGCGAATTCGGCAATCGGAAGTAAAGGCGACCAGTCATCTTGTTGGTAGGAACAATAGATCCTGATGTACTGCTCGAGAGTCTGATTGACACGCTCGGTCTGCCCATCGGCTTCCGGATGATATCCAGAGGTATAGTGAAGTTCCATGGAGAGCGCTTTACCGAGAGCCCGGAAAAACGCCGAAACAAATTCAGAACCACGATCAGAAGTGACATGATTAGGAACACCATGTTTAGAGAAGACATGAATAACAAAGAGCTCAGCTAGTTGTTCGGAAGTAATGGTGTCGTAAGTTGGAATAAAGATAGCTTGCTTGGAAGATCGATCCACAACGACGAGAATAGCTGTATAACCATTCGACATTGGCAGTTGCTCAATGAAGTCCATGGAGATGGAATCCCATGGTCGGACCGGAACCGGCAGAGGCTTCAACAACCCGTAAGGCTGATGACGGCGAGGTTTGTTGCGACCACAAACGGTGCAAGAGGTAACATAGTCATGTACGAAGTCTCTGACCTTGGGCCAGGTGTATTGACGACGTACAGCTTCTAGGGTGCGGTTCTGGCCGAAATGGCCGGAGAGTGGATGATCGTGAAAGTAACGGAGAACTTGAAGGCGAAGATCGCCATGATTAGGGACATAAATACGGTCGTCAAGGCGTAGTAGCTTGTCACTACCTAAGCTCCAACGTTCATTGGAAGGATCTTTTGCAAGTTCCAAACCAACAACGGAGCTTGGGTCGGCGGGAAGGGCGAGGATGATTGCTTGGTGTAGGGCTTCGATATCCATGATAATCGAGGCTCGTAAAACCGGGCCTTCCAAGAAGGTAGCTTGAAGAGACGCAGTGAGTTGTTTGTTAGTAAAGATAGGACGGAAGTTATGAGGGTTCACTTGGGCGTAGCCAATATCCCCCTCTTTAGGGTAGACGTCCCAGCGTCTAGTTATCGAGTCGGGTTTCTCGCCGAGTTTCCCCGGCCAGAAGCGAATGACCATATTAAATTGATGCAAAAATTCAGACCATCGGACCTGTCGGCGGGTGAGAACCTTGGTAGTAGAAAAATACTCAAGATTTTTGTGATCGGTGACGACGTCCACCGGATCACCCGAACCTTCCAGATAATGACGCCAAGCTTTAAAAGCCTTGAAGATGGCCAGTAGCTCTTTGTCGTGAGTATCGTAATTGAGTTCAGCCGCATGAAGCGTTCTGGAACGGAAGGCTAGAGGATGAATTTCACCGTCAGCATATTGGATGGAAAGAATCGCCGCAATGGCGTAATCGGAAGCATTGGTCTCCACGATAAGTGGGCGATTCGGCTCCCAGTGGGCCAGTATCGGCGCAGAAGTAAAAGCGATTTTGAGGTTTTCGAAGGCCTCTTGACAGCTGCTGTCCCAGATCCAGGGAGCACCTTTTCGGGTAAGCCAAGTCATCGGCACAACGATATCACTATAATTATAAATAAAACGACAATAGCAGTTTGCGAAACCCAGAAAGGACTGAATGTCCTTAACCTTCCTCGGGACCGGCCAGTCTAGAACTGTTTGAACTTTCTCCTTGGACATAGTTAATCCGTCCGGAGAAAGAATATAACCCAAATACTCAACAGTATCCATATTGAACTCGCACTTCTCGGGATTGGCATAAAGCCGATGGTGGCGAAGCCGCCGAAGAACTTCCTTGACGTGTTCTTGGTGTTCTTCTGGCGTATCAGAGTAGATAAGAATATCGTCCAAATAGACAATGACACAAACATCAAGCATGTCAGAGAAGATGTCATTAACAAACCGCTGGAAAGCCGCAGGGGCGTTCGTAAGGCCGAACGGCATAACCTTCCATTCGTAGGAGCCGTAACGGGTCCGAAAGGTGGGTTTTCATTCATCACCTTCAGCGATTCTGACTAGATGATAAGCGTGAGCGAGATCCAATTTGGTGTATATTTTAGCTCTTTTCGGAGTGTCGAGAAGATCTGATATGAGTGGGAGTGGGTAGCGATCCTTTTTGGTGATACGATTGAGTCCTCGGAAGTCGACACAAAGGCGAAGTTTGCCGTCTTTCTTCGGGACAAAAAGGACCGGAGCGCCGTGAGGAGAGGATGATGGGGTGATGGCACCAGTAGCCAACTGTTTGTCAATAAAGTCTTTAAGGGCGACTAACTCCTTTTCAGACAAAGGGTAAATACGGCCGAGAGGCGGCGAAGCGCCCTCTTCCAAGTCAATCTTCAGGTCGTAGGGTCTGTGTTCAGGTAGTGAATCTGCAGCGATCTCGTCGAAGACGTCTGCAAACTCAGCATACTCTGCTGGGATGGAAGGAGGAAGTGGAGGGACAGTAGGAGCGGTGGAAAAGCGGTCGGCGGCGCGGGCCGCGACCTCAGAGTGGATAGCACGAAGAAGGATTGGTTCCATACCAGCGTCCTTGCAAGCCCTGTTAAAGACTGCAGCACTCACAAGTGCAATGTCGACCTCGGGAGTTTCCAGCTGAGCGGCGAATTGAGAGACCGTAGGGTAAGAATAGATGGGTTCAAAAGGGAATTTGGACGAAAGGGGCTTGGCCCGTGACGTCCGAGAGCGGGAGTGAGAGCGAGAGCGAGGTGAGTCCCCAGGAGGGGTCTCCAGAATTGTCGGTGTAACCGACGGCGAAAGTTCCGGTAGCGGAACAGCGACCTTTGCAACAACAGGGTTGATGGCAGAAGGCACAGACGTCTGTGGAGAATCAAGATGTGAAGTGTTACGGAACGTAATGTTTCGAGATGCCCAGTCAATCAACGGGTTGTAGCGGGATAAGAAACTGTAACCTAATACTGCTTTACAGGATGAATCTAAATGAGTAACATCAAAGGGCAATAGAAGCAGCTCGCCGGAAGGGAACCGAACGGCGATATTCGCCATATCGGTAATTGGTTTAGAAGATAATGAACCATCAAAAAGACGAAGATTAACAGGAGAAATTTTGGTCGTAGGAATAGAGTTCTGAGAAACATAACGAGTATCGATGAACGAGTCAGTAGAACCAGAATCAACAAGAGTAGGAAATTTGAGAAGAGCAGAAATGGGTTCGGCCGGCGCGGCCGAATCGGATAACGGAAATTCAGTAGTTAATGATATTACAAGAGAGCGTTCAATAGAAGAAAGAGCGGACACGTTGAGATATAACTCCCCAGGTGAGGTACGAACCTGATCAACGCAGCTCCCGTTTCGTACCGGGGAACAAGAGCTGCGGATTAGTTTTCCGAATCCTCTTCAACAACCTCAATGGTTGCTTCGGGGGTTTCTTCAACCTCGGCAGTGCGGCCCTTCGATTCCCGAGCCTTTCGCTTATTACAGTCAGCGATCTGATGCTTACCACCGCAGAAGAGACAAAGATTGTTCTTCATCCTTCTTTCCCGTTCGGAGGGAAGTACCTTACCATCTGCTCCTAGATGGTTGAACGCGGGGCGCTGGCCGCCGGATTGGCCGGAATTCGAAGAATTCTGAGGCTTACCATTGTTGTTAGGCTTACCACCAGAGAAGGGTTTGGGTTTTGGCGTGAACGGCGCCGAAGAGCCCGAAGGCTGAGAATTGTTGTGCTGGTTCGTAGAACCAGTCTTGAAGTCCGAGGAACCCTTCTTCGGGTTCCGAGCAATAAAAGGCTTACCAGCCTCATGTTTCTTGGTTTCTTCGCGCTTCCAGTAACGGTTGTCAATACGAAGAACTTCTAGACGATAAGCGGCGAGCGTCGCCGGTTCGGACAAACGCGCCATTTCGTCCTTGATGCGTTCAGCCAAGCCTCGTCCATAAGCCCATTTCAGGGCGGCAGAATCCCAGTTGGTACTAGCAGCCAGGGTGTTGAACCGGATGTTGTACTTCCGGATGTTCTCGGTTTCCTTCATCTTAAGGTTACCAAGGGCGTCCTCGGCCTCGCCTTGGGCGTCATAAACGCCGAAATTGTCCTGTAGCTCCTTTACAAGGGCCGTGAAGGACGACGTCCAGGCCGGCAGTGAGTCGAGATCCGGGTCGAGGATGTCAGGGACAAACCATTCTTTGGCTGACCCACTGAGATAGGAAAGAGTATAATTCACCTTCCGTTGGTCGGTGAAGTACTTTGGACAGTCGTTGAAGACCAGAGCGAGATTGACAAAGAACGTCTTAAGTTTTCGGGGGTCCGAACCGTCGAATACCTCGGGTTCCTTGACCTTGCTCTTGGATTCAGAGCTGTCAGAGGGACGGCCGAGTGCGGCGAGAACGGAACCGAGGGTTTCCATAGAACCCTTAAACCCCGAGAGGAGATCCAACATAGCACGTTGCTTGTTGGGGATGTCAGGAGAGTTGGAGGAACGAGGTCCACCAGTGTTAAGATCATGCGGAGAGGTCTTAATACATGTGGTATATATAGTCCCAACCACCTATGACAGTTATCCTGTCATAGTAGCCTTTTGGCTCAGTTGGATTTTGTGTTAGTGGTTGGGCATGAATTTCACAGTATGACAGGATAATACTCAAGGTTCTCACTCGCCGACAGGTCCGATGGTCAGAATTTTTACATCAATTTAATATGGTCATTCGCTTCCGGCCGGGGAAACTCGGCGAGAAACCCGATTCGATAACTAGACGCTGGGACGTCTACCCTAAAGAGGGGGATATCGGCTACGCCCAAGTGAACCCTCACAACTTCCGTCCTATATTTACTAACGAACAACTCACTGCGTCTCTTCGAGCTACCTTCTTGGAAGGCCCGGTTTTACGAGCCTCGATTATCATGGATATCGAAGCCCTACACCAAGCAATCATCCTCGCCCTTCCCGCCGACCCGAGCTCCGTTGTTGGTTTGGAACTTGCTAAAGATCCTTCCAATGAACGCTGGAGCTTAGGTAGTGACAAGTTACTACGCCTTGACGACCGTATTTATGTCCCTAATCACGGCGATCTTCGCCTTCAAGTCCTCCGCTACTTTCATGACCATCCACTCTCCGGCCATTTCGGCCAGAACCGCACCCTAGAAGCTGTACGTCGTCAATACACCTGGCCCAAGGTCAGAGACTTACTTCGTACGTGACTATGTTACCTCTTGCACTGTTTGTGGTCGCAACAAACCTCGCCGTCATCGGCCTTACGGGTTGTTGAAGCCTCTGCCGGTTCCGGTCCGACCATGGGATTCCATCTCCATGGACTTCATTGAGCAACTGCCAATGTCAAATGGCTATACAGCTATTCTCGTCGTTGTGGATCGATCTTCCAAGCAAGCTATTTTCATTCCTACTTTCGACACCATTACGTCCGAACAATTAGCTGAGCTTTTTGTTATTCACGTCTTCGCTAAACATGGTGTTCCTAATCATGTCACTTCTGATCGTGGTTCCGAATTTGTTTCGGCGTTTTTCCGGGCCCTCGGTAAAGCGCTCTCCATGGAACTTCACTATACCTCTGGATATCATCCGGAAGCCGACGGGCAGACCGAGCGTGTCAATCAGACTCTAGAACAGTACATCAGGATCTATTGTTCCTACCAACAAGATGACTGGTCGCCTTTACTTCCGATTGCCGAATTCGCCTATAACAACACTCCCAACGCTTCCACTGGTATTACTCCATTCTTCGCTAACAAAGGATACCACCCAAATATCACCGTTCGGCCCGAGGTCGATATGAAGTCTGATCTTGCTAGAGACTTCGTCATCAACCTTGATGAACTCCAATCTTTCCTTCGAGAGGAAATCCTTTTAGCTCAGTCTCGTTACAAGGAACAAGCTGACAGGAAAAGAATCTCGCATCCGGAGTTCCCGATCGGCTCCGAAGTTTTTGTTCTTGCTAAGCATATTCGCTCTACTCGTCCTACTGAAAAATTCTCAGAAAAATATCTTGGTCCCTTCAAGGTCATCAGTCGACCTGGTACTTTATCTTACGAGCTCAAGCTCCCGGACTACCTTCGCCGCATTCACCCGGTTTTCCATGTCTCACAGCTGGAGCCGGTTACGCCGAACCCTTTCCCGAATCGAACTCAATCTCCTCCACCTCCAATTGAAGTTGATGGTGAAGAAGAGTACAACGTTGCCGAAATCCTTGACTCCAAGTTGGACAGAAGGTACAAACGTTGTCCTCTACGTTATTACATTCGGTGGGCCAGTTATGAAGGCACTGACGATGAGTTCTCCTGGGTTGCTGCTGATGAATTACATGCTGACGAACTTGTACCGGCATTCCACGCCCAATACCCTCATAAGCCTGGACCTTGATCACAAAACATCCTGTTCCTTTCCCCGTTTCCGCCGCGCTCCGCCGAAGTTTACTTTGTGCGTTTAGAGGATAAACACGATGATAGCAAATTGAGTGTTTATCTCTTTCTCTTAATCGTGTATTCTATTCTTCGATTCACTGTTCACTTATATGTTCATTTACACTTAAGCTACTTATACTTCCAAAACTAATTACTTCTTACGCCGCTTTGCGGTCATTCGCTTTCCGATTTCAAATCGCGTTAACAATTTTGTATGTATATACAAAAGCAATCAAAAAGAAGGATATGTACAGAGGGCAACAGGCTACAAGAAGGTTACAAGATGTTGACCGAAGGGCCGAGGTCCATTGTCTGTGCACTACTCTACTCCTCTGCTCTCCCCTTCCCTTTGTCCGATTGCGCCGCTGTCGGCGCCGTGTCCTTCTCTCCCTCTACCTCCATCTCTCCTCCTTCTTCCTCTACCTCTCCTTCTCCATCCTTTTCCGTCTCCTTCTCCTTCTCCTTCTCCTCTACTTCTCTATCGTCCTCTTCTTCCTCCCTCTCTTCGTCACTCTCCTCTACGATCCTCCGCCGCTCGGCAGTCCTCCTCAACGGGCCCGCCATCGCCGGTCCTTCTCCCATACCCAATACTGCCATTCTGGTGTCCATAGAGATGAGGCGGGCATGGTCATCCTCCTGCCTCCTCAGCAGCTGTCGGAGGTATTGATGGGTTTTCGAATCGGCCTCCCGTAGGGCCCGGTTATCGGCGAGGACCTGGGCCATTTGACTCTTGAGGACGGCGATTCGCTCGCCGCTCGGACTTGCGCCTCCTTCCTTCTTTACCACGTACGGCCGACCTGAGTAGGAACACTTTACCTTGGAATCGTGACAGGGCTTGCAGATAACACTACTCCGCTTGCCAGCCTGTTCCAGGCAAGGGATTTTCTTCGCCTTGCACCGTTCGCAAGGCTCTCTTTCTTCGTCGTCGTCAGCGTCGTCGCCGTCGTCGGGGTCATCATCAACGGGCTAGAAGGAAATAAGTTAGTAAGTTAATCATGGAAAGAATAAAAAGAAGGGCGTACCTGGGCACTAGCTTTACCCTTGCCTTTGTTCTTCATCCTAGTAACTTCCACTATCGGCCTCCTCGGCGAAGCGGAAGTCCCACCAGTGGAGGTGCCCCTCCGACTCCTGGAGGTCGCAGCCTCCGCCAATCTCTTTTGCCGCTTGGCAACCTCATCCTCCTGTTCCTGCGCCCGAATCGCCCGATCACGAGCATCTTGTGCCGCTTGACGTCGGGCGGCCGCTGCTCTCTTCTGCCTCTCCAACTCTTCTGCTGCTCTTCTAGCAGCTTCTTCTTCTTCAGCTCGCCTTCGAGCCTCTTCCGCCGTCCGCGCCTTCACCCGCTCAACCCTAGCCAGAGCCTCCCTCATGATACTGTCTTCATCCTCATCGGCGGGGACGTCGGGCATCGGTGAAACGGCAGGACGAGCCGAAGTGCTGGCTCTTGGTTGAGAGGTGGTGGTGGTAGTTGTGCGGCTAGTCGACATTTGTTGGACTTAGTGATTTTTGGGAAAAGTTGGGGCCCTAGCGGCAAAACCTGGCCCTTTTTATACGGACAAAACGGCGCACGGACCAGCGAAAATTCCCTTCGAATTGTGTTTGGTTTACGGTGAACCGAAAATTTTCACTGATGACTAACGCCAATTCCCGGTACCAACGGCTTTTGAAAATTTTCCTGCTGACTGATAGGCCTAATTCCCGATGCTGACGGCCTTTAAATTTTTTCCTTGGTGACAAATCAACTCCCGGTATTAATGGCTTTCGAGGGCTCAAGCCTAAGAGGGGGATACTGTCAAGTCCATGCCTCGGGCCTCCACCTCGCCGCTCGGGATCCCGAAGATCTACCTTTATTGTAATCTTTCTCTTATTGTTCTTTCTCGCTACACATACCCATTCATTCTAGTCCCTCCTTATTGTCTTTTACTTTACCCTGCAGGACTACACGTATAACTCCTAGTAGTTAGTCTGGCGCTTCGCGCCGCTGCGCCGCTCCGTAGATATAAATACTGCTTGTACGCTACTGTAGTTCCTCAGTTTAATTATCAACTTAGATCTCCCTTCTCAACTTAGCTCCTCTCTAAGTCTTCAGGCTCAACGCCTTGAAGCACTCTCTCTACAGCCTTTGGACTTATAAGTTCTTTGGCTCGCTCCTCGTCACTGGCGATACCGCCGCTCCGACTTGGCTGCTACTTAGCTCCTTCCTCTTATACTCTTGACCTCCGGGGACTAACGGCGTAACGGCGGTGTTGTTAATAACTTCACTACTGTCCCACTCGTCTTCCGCACTTAGACACTCAGTGACCTCTGGCACGGTTACACGGTGTACATGATCTTAACACCTGCTCCTAGCATGCTACAACACAAACTCCTTATACCAAAACCTACCCTAAGACCTATTCTGACCCAGGTCTTACAGTTCCCCAGTATGAAATGGGAGCTGCGTTGATCAGGTTGGTACCTTACCTGGGGAATTATATCTCAACGTGTCCACTCTTTCTTCTATTGAATGATCTCTTGTAATATGTCAAGATCATGTACACTGTGTAACCGTGTCAGAGGTCACAGGTGTCTAAGAGCGGGAGTCGAGTGGGACAGTAGTGAAGTTATTGACAACACCGCCGTTACGCCGTTAGTCCCCGGAGATCGAGAGTATAGAAGGGAGGAGCTAAGTAGCAGCCAAGTCGGAGCGGCGGTATCGCCGGTGACGAGGAGTGGACCAAAGAACGTCGAAGTCCAAAGGCTGTAGAGAGAGTACTTCAAGGCAATGAGCCTGAAGACTTAGAGGAGCAAAGAATAAAGGAGGGAATCTAAGTCGATAATTAAACTGAGGAACTACAGTAGCGTACAAGCAGTATTTATATCTACGGAGCGGCGCAGTGGAACGAAGCGCCAGACTAACTACTAGGAGTTATACGTGTAGTCCTACAGGGTAAAGTAAAAGACAATAAGGAGGAACTAGAATGAATGGGTATGTGTAGCGAGAAAGAACAATAAGGAGAGATTACAATAAACGGTAGATCTCGGAGTATCAAGCGGCGAAATGGGGTACCAAGGCATGGACTTGACATAATATCATTAACTACTGAATTTCCGTTATCCGATTTGGCCGCGCCGGCCGAACCTATTTCTGCTCTTCTTAAATTTCCTACTCTTGTTGATTCTGGTTCTACTGACTCTTTCAATGATACTCGCTATGTTTCACAAAATTCTATTCCGATGACCAAAATCTCTCCTGTTAATCTTCGTCTTTTTGATGGTTCATTATCTTCTAAACCAATCACCGATATGGCGAATATCGCCGTTCCATTCCCTTCTGGCGAGTTGCTTGTATTACCCTTTTATGTTACTCATTTAGATTCATCTTGTAAAGCAGTATTAGGTTACAGTTTCTTATCCCGCTACAATCCGTTGATTGACTGGGCATCTCGGAACATTACGTTCCGTAACACTTCACACTTTGATTCTCCACAGACATCTGTGCCTTCTGCCACCAACACCGTTGATGCAAAGGTCGCTGTTCTGCTACCAGAACCTTTGCCGTCGGTTATACTGACAATTTTGGAAACCCCTCTTGGGGATTCACTTCGCTCTCGCTCTCGGACTTCACGGGCCAAGCCCCTCTCATCCAAATTTCCCTTTGAACCCATCTATTCTTATCCTACGGTCTCTCAATTCACTGCTCAACTGGAAACTCCAGAGGTCGACATTGCACTCGTCAGTGCTGCAGTCTTTAATAGGGCTTGCAAGGATGATGGTATGGAACCCATTCTCCTTCGTGCTATCCACTCAGAAGTCACGGCCTGCGCCGCCGACCGCTCCTCCACCGCTCCCACTGTCCCTCCACTTCCTCATTCTATCCCAGCAGAGTACGCAGAGTTTGCAGACGTCTTCGACGAGATCGCTGCAGATTCACTACCTGAACACAGACCTTACGACCTGAAGATTGACTTGGAAGAAGGCGCTTCGCTGCCTCTTGGTCGTATTTACGCTTTGTGTGAAAAGGAGTTAGTCGCCCTTAAAGACTTTATTGACAAACAGCTGGCTACTGGTGCCATCACCCCATCTTCCTTGCCTCACGGCACTCCAGTACTCTTTGTTCCCAAGAAGGATGGGAAAGTTTGGCTTTGCATGGACTTCCACGGTCTCAACCGCATCACCAAGAAGGACCGCTACCCTCTGCCGTTGATCTCGGACCTCCTCGACGCTCCGAAACGAGCTAAAATATATACCAAATTGGACCTCGCCCACGCTTATCATCTAGTCAGAATAGCAGAAGGTGACGAGTGGAAAACCACCTTTCGGACCCGCTATGGCTCTTACGAATGGAAGGTTATGCCGTTCGGCCTTACAAACGCACCTGCTGCTTTCCAACGTTTTGTTAATGACATTTTCTCTGACATGCTAGATGTTTGTGTCATCGTCTATCTTGATGACATTCTGATTTACTCCGATATGCCGAAGGAACACCGAGAACATGTCAAGGAAGTTCTTTGGCTGTTATGGAATCATCAACTTTATGCCAATCCTGACAAATGTGAGTTCAATATGGATACCGTTGAGTATTTGAGTTACATTCTTTCTCCTGATGGATTAACCATGTCCAAAGAGAAAGTACAGACCATTCTGGAATGGCCTGTTCCTAGGAAGGTTAAGGACATTCAGTCCTTTCTGGGTTTCGCAAACTGCTATTGTCGTTTTATTTATAATTATAGTGATATCGTTGTGCTGATGACTCGGCTTACCTGGAAAGGCGCTCCCTGGATCTGGGACAACGATTGTCAAGAGGCTTTTGAAAACCTCAAAATTGCTTTTACTTCTGCGCCTATTCTCGCTCACTGGGAACTCAATTGTCCTATCATCGTGGAAACTGATGCTTCCGGCTACGCCATTGCGGTGATTCTCTCCATTCAGACTGTTGACGGTGAAATTCATCCTTTAGCTTTCCTTTCCAGAACTCTTCATGCTGCGGAGCTCAACTACGACACTCACAACAAAGAGCTCCTTGCCATCTTCGAAGCTTTTAAAGCTTGGCACCATTATCTGGAAGGTTCCAGCGATCCGGTGGACGTCATTACCGATCACAAAAATCTTGAGTACTTCTCTACGACTGTTAAGATCATGCAACCCGTGTAACCGTGCCAGAGGTCACAGAGTATCTAAGTGCGGAAGACGAATGGGACAGTAGTGAAGTTATTAACAACACCGCCGTTACGCCATTAGTCCCCGGAGGTCAAGAGTATAAGAGGGAGGAGCTAAGTAGCAGCCACGTCGGAGCGGCGGTATTGCCAGTGACGAGGAGCGAACCAAAGGACATATAAGTCCTAAGGTAGAGTAGAGAGTACTTCAAGGCAGTGAGCCTGAAGACTTAGAGGAGCACAGAGTTAAGGAGGGAATCTAAGTCGATAATTAAACTGAGGAACTACAGTAGCGTACAAGCAGTATTTATATCTACGGAACGGCGCAACGGTACAGAGCGCCAGACTAGCTACTAGGAGTTATACGTGTAGTCCTGCAGGGTAAAGTAAAAGACAATAAGGAAGAACTAGAATGAAAGGGTATGTGTAGCGAGAAAGAACAATAAGGAGAAGATTACAATAAAGGTGGATCTTCGGAGTACCAAACGGCGGAATGGAGGCCCGAGGCATGGGCTTGACAACGACCAAGATTCTCACCCATCAACAGGTCCGTTGGTCAGAGTATCTCCACCAATTCAACATGGTAATTCGCTTCTGGCCGGGGAAACTCGGCAAAAAACCCGATTTGATAACTAGACGCTGGGACGTCTATCCCAAAGAGGGGGATATTGGCTACGCGCAAGTCAACCCTCACAACTTCAGACCTATCTTCACTAATGAGCAACTGACTACATCTCTTCGAGCTACCTTCTTAGAAGGCCCGATGCTCCGAGCCTCTATTGTTATGGATATCGAAGCTCTACATCAAGCTATCATTCTCGCTCTTCCGAAGGACCCAAGCTCTGTTGTTGGTTTGGAGCTTGCAAAAGATCCTTCCAATGAACGTTGGAGCTTGAGTAGCGATGGGTTACTACGTCTTGACGACCGTATTTATGTTCCGAATCACGGCGATCTCCGCCTTCAAGTTCTCCGCTACTTTCATGATCATCCACTCTCAGGCTATTTTGGCTAGAACCGAACTCTAGAGGCAGTACGACATCAATACACCTGGCCCAAGGTCAGAGACCTCATTCGTGACTACGTTACTTCCTGCACCATCTGTGGTCGCAATAAGCCTCGCCGCCATCGGCCTTACGGCTTGTTGAAACCTCTGCCGGTTCCGGTCCGACCATGGGATTCCATCTCTATGGACTTCATTGAGCAACTGCCAATGTTGAATGGTTATACAGCTATCCTAGTCGTTGTGGATCGATCTTCCAAGCAAGCTATTTTCATTCCAACTTACGACACCATTACTTCCGAACAATTAGCTGAGCTCTTTGTTATTCACATTTTCTCTAAGCATGGTGTTCCTAATCATGTTACTTCTGATCGTGGTTCTGAATTTGTTTCGGTGTTTTTCCGGGCTCTCAGTAAAGCGCTCTCCATGGAACTTCACTACACCTCTGGATATCATCCGGAAGCCAATGGGCAGACCAAGCGAGTCAACCAAACTCTTGAACAGTACATCAGGATTTATTGCTCCTACCAACAAGATGACTGGTCGCCTTTACTTCTGATCACCGAGTTCGCCTATAACAACGCTCCTAATGCTTCCACTGGAATTACTCCATTTTTTGCTAACAAAGGATACCATCCAAACATCACTGTTCGGCCTGAGGTCGACATGAAGTCTGATCTAGCCAGAGACTTTGTCGTCAATCTCGATGAACTCCATGTATTCCTTCGAGAGGAAATCCTTCTAGCTCAATCTCGTTACAAGGAACAAGCTGACAGGAAAAGAATCTCGCACCCGGAGTTCCCAATCGGCTCCGAAGTTTTTGTTCTTGCTAAGCACATTCGATCTACTCGTCCTACTGAAAAGTTCTCTGAAAAATATCTTGGTCCTTTCAAGGTCATCAGTTGACCTGGTACTTTGTCTTACGAGCTCAAGCTCCCGGACTATCTTCACCGCATCCACCCAGTTTTCCATGTTTCACCGCTGGAGCCGGTTACGCCAAACCCATTCCCGAATCGTACCCAATCTCCTTCACCTCCAATCGAAGTAGATGGTGAAGAGGAGTACAATGTTGCCAAAATCCTGGACTCCAAGCTGGATAGAAGGTATAAGCGTTGTCCTCTACGTCATTACATTCGGTGGGCCGGTGACGAAGGTACTGACAATGAATTCTCCTGGGTTGCTGCTGATGAATTACATGCTGATGAACTGGTACCCGCATTCCACACTCGATACCCTCAAAAGCCTGGACCTTGATCACAAAAAATCATTTTATTCCTTTTCCCCGAAATTGCGTTGTCCGCTGAAGATTACTTCGTTGCATCGAGAGGGTAAACACGATGATAGCAAATTGAGTGTTTATCCCTCTCTTAAATTGCTTATCCTGTTCTTCAATTGCTGTTTCACTTAGTTTCTCAGTCACACTATACCACTTATACTTCAAACTAATTCTTTCTTCTGCCGCTTCGCGGCCCATTCGCTTTCCGATTTCAAGACGTTCGTCATTGCCGTTGCCACTGTTGTCGGGATCCCCGCCAACAGGCTACAAATAGCAATGTCAATAATGGAATGGAACCAAGGTTATTTGGAACTCACCTGGGCCTTGGCCTTGGCCTTTCCTTTCTCCTTCCTAATTTCCACCACCAGCCTTCGTGGGGAGACCGAACTCTCTTCTGGCGACGAACCCCGTCGACTATGAGCCGTAGCCGCTCCCGCCAGTCTCCTCCTCCTCTCTTCCAACTCTTGCGCTTCGTTCTCCTTCTGCTTCTGCGCCTCCTCTGCGGCTCTTCGGGTTGCCTCCTCCTCGGCTTGCTTCTTCGCCGCGTTTTTTCTGGTGACTAATAGCAATCCCCGATGCTAACGGCTTTCGAGGGCTCACGCATAAGAGGGGGATACTGTCAAGTCCATGCCTCGGGGCCCCTTTCCGCTGCTCGGTATTCCGAAGATCTACCTTTTATTGTAATCTTGTCCTTATTGTTCTTTCTCGCTACACATACCCTTTCATTCTAGTCTCTCCTTATTGTCTTTTACTCTACCCTGCAGGTACTACACGTATAGCTCCTAGTAGTTAGTCTGGCGCTTCGCTCCGATACACTGCTCCGTAGATATAAATACTGCCTGTATCATACTGTAGTTCCTCAGTTTAATTATCAACTTAGATTATCCTGTCCAACTTAGATCACCTTAGATCTTCGTCTCTCGTCCTTAAGTCTTCAGGCTCGTTGCCTTGAAGTCTACCTTACTTTGACCTTAGGACTTCGACGTTCTTTGGTTTGCTCCTCGTCATCGGCGTTACCGCTGCTCCAACTTGGCTGCTCCTTGTTATCTACTTCTATACTCTCGATCTCCGGGGACTAGCGGTGTAACAGCAGTGTTGTTAATAACTTCACTACTGTCCCATTCGACCCTCTGCCCTTAGACACCTCATGGCCTCTGGCATGGCTTCCTGGTGTACATGATCTTAACAGAGTCCTTACTGCATTCCTTTGCCTCTATCGCAGCATCGGGGAGGAAATACCATAAGGGAACGTACTCCCAGGTGGTTATCATCTTCGTAACATATGGGTGAAGCTGCAGCAGGATCAAATCTAATCTGACTCCTTTCCGGAAGCTGTATATGGGCAAGCATTTCTTCTTGGCTTTTTTTGCTAGCTCTTTCTCTTTCTCCTGCTGTTCAGTTGCAGCAAGTCTCTCAGCGTCTGCTTCCTCCTGTCTTCGCTGTTCTCTCAGAGTCTCCGCATCCTGCAATTGTGTTTTGTACTGAACACTCAGTGCCTCAATATGAGTTACACACTGGGCTTCAAGGCGTTGAATGGTGAGCTCATCCGTGGTGATTTCGGGAGTGTTGGTGTCTGTGATTAGCGCATTTCACATGAATGCATAGGCTCCGCTAGCGAAGTCTGGTGCAGGTATCTTAGTGGGGTCAACCTCTAGTCGTTCAGTCATTTCATGAGGTTTTATTGAAGTAGTGGGAGAGAGAGAAGAAGAACTCAAATTTTACTAGGGACTAGTACTGCGAGACTTCAACGGACGCGTGTCGATGCGGTATCAGCGAGAGCAGGGAATACCGTATCATGTGTCCGTTCAAAGACTCTAGTTTAACTCAACTTTCAAACTGCCAATACTATACAGTTTTACCTAGATCACAAAGTTGGCAGCGGCGCCGACTCACCCCAGTTGCTACAATATCAACTGAGGTGAGCCTGCTAAATATATATAGACACAATACCGATACTAACCCATAGTAGTTTAACTTAACTCAGCAGGTAGATACACAGTTGCTACAATATCAACTGAGTTTAACTTAACTTAACAGCACCTGTAAATGGTCATATATTCACGGTCACTGGAATACTTTACTTATATTGAATCATGGTATTGATCATCATATTCTCATTACTAGTACCACTCAACCTTGTAGACAAGCATGTCAACAATGCAGCAAACCATCAGCTCTATGATCATCATCTCAACACAAGCAGGCTTTATTACAGCTTTATTATGACCCTACATAGGTCAAATCATAGTTAAAGATGCAAGCAATACAGATAGTCCCTATGTTAAGTTAAGGAGTTTATTGCAAATATACTCATGATTATTGACTGTACATGGCTTGTAGAATTCATAACACTGAAATAGAACAATCTGAATTTTGTGACTGAATAGATATGATGTTTTGCTACATGTGACTGTAGATCAAAGCTTCGAAAGTGGGCTACAGATTATGTCCTGAATGAGTTGTGACACTAGTTTGGCAAAATCTGCTGATTTTTCTGCGGGAACCTACCATAGCATCCTGTTAGACAAAGCTGATGTATGTGAGTGTAGACAAACCATGTGTGAGGCTTCTATCTGGTGCACACCAGCAACTTTCCGTCCTTTGGAGGTATCAATAACACAGGCTTTCCATTCTCGTGGGCTGTACAAAAATGATGAGCATTTTATTGCATCTAATAAATTAGTACCAACATCAGCTTATCTTTTGAGCCAAACACCACATGAATTGGGATGATAGATGAAAGTTGTTCCAGCATACTCAATGCATCCCAAGATTCCTGGTACCGTCCATATGTTGAGGCTTCCTCAGCTCTAGAGCAAATTAACTTTACTCCTTGCTTCCCATTCACTTCATAATTCTCCAAACCATGACACTACCATATTCATGGTCAGCCTAAAGCTGCAGGTCAACTTTGTTTCACTTACCATGTAGCTTTCAAAAACAGACTGCTCCCATTGTGACCATGGGAGCTGTTTTGTTAGGTATCGCCTAGCCGCTTCTTGATTAGGCCAATTCTCAGCCTGGCTCATAATACCTTTCTTCATCATTTTGACTATCATATTTGATCTTGGGTGATCTGGGGATGATGTCTCGCGGTCAAACATAAGTGGTTCCACAACAACTAGACCTATGACTGGAGGAGACTTTTCAGCAAAAAAGATTGGGCCAAGGCCATTGAACCTTTCAGTGTGGTCAGAAAGCAAGATAAACTGGGAGGAGACAACTTACATAGCCAGTGTTCCAATGGAGAAACCAACTGCAATGACTTGCTTGTTCTTCAGGTATCCTTGCATCAAGAATGCAGATATCCCCCTAGCCCACACAGTGACAGCTGCAGCAGGGATGAGATCAATATGAAAACATTGAATCAAGTAAGGAGATGTACATATGCCTTGTATATTGTTTTTGGTAAGGACTGGTTTGTTGAGGGTTGCCGATTCACCATGACTAGGCCATTCAGGTGTCCAAGCCTCAGAGATGTGATAGCATCGAGCAAAATCCGCATTTCCTTCGGCTTCATCCCAAAGGTCTGCTAACACAGGCTCCCATTGTTCTTTTGCTAATATTCAAAGTTGAAGCACGAGAATATCAAACAAAGTGCTATACTTACTTTGACCAAGACCATGGAAGAGAATAAGGGATATATTGCCGCAAGATGGGTCTATCCTCGCTGAAGGGGAACGTGTATACCGGTTCACAACCATCTTGAGTGATGGCAGGCCATCCACAGAA
Source organism: Lentinula lateritia (assembly GCA_028011325.1). NCBI lineage: Eukaryota > Fungi > Basidiomycota > Agaricomycetes > Agaricales > Omphalotaceae > Lentinula > Lentinula lateritia. The sequence goes on from JANVFT010000060.1 coordinate 264,362, forward strand.
GGTGTATCAACGACAACTTTCTCTGCTTGAATAATAGACATGGTGGAAAGGAAGGAGGGTGGTCTACATTACTACGGCCAAGGCTCTTTTGGCTGCGTTACAGATATCGATCATCATTTTTCTGATTGGATGTCAACAATGCGCAAGGCTGACATCTGAACCATATCATGAGATCGAAATCACGATTAATTTTCACTGCCTTGTAGTTACCTCACCCATCCGATCAATAGCAAGGATAGTCAATCCGCTATAGAAACCAAAAATCAGAATGTGGGACGGAATTTTCATCGTTCCAATCGTCTCCTCTCTGCTACAATCACCGCCGCAAGAATTTTCAACCGGATGTCACTGATCATCTTCCGGTGGGTGCAATGTTGTTTGCCGTAGTATTATACAGATTCCAAGTCCTCGTAACCTCTTTATCTTATGTGACTCGATTACGGCGCGAGAAGAACCATCCATGAGGACAAAGGAAGAGATCCGAACTGAAAGGCCATGCAAAAAGCCCTCTTCCATAGGCTAATGAAATTCATCACACGTTATGATCCAGGAAGGGAATCTTGAAACTTGTCCGCTCAAAGAGGGCATAACTAGTACATTTACACCGGGAATCTGGTTGAAGACTGGTGGGTCCATTTGAATCCCGCATAAACTTAGTCTCGTTGGCTGTGTTCATGAAGAAGGTATGTAAGGGAGAAATGACTTGAAGTTCTTTCATACAGAACATACACCATATCTGCACCTCATGCATGGATTGATCAGAGCTGAGCAATCGCCTGCACCTCCCCCCCTTGACGCTAGCTTGGGAGCCATAATCATAGGTAGTATTCTTGCGTTCTGCCTATATGGGGCTATGGGTATACAGGTTTATTGTTATTACCAACACAATTTCAACAAGGACCCATTCTGGATTAAATTTTTGGTAAATTCTTCTCGATGAGTCTATTTGATGTTATCCGCAACTGATATTAATGGTACGCTAGGTCTGTTGGAGCACGTTAGTTTTCTGATTCTTCACCATTTCCAAGGAGCACTCATGATTGACTGGCCTTCTTTAAAGGTTCATTGAGACAATTCATACAGTGTTTATTTCGGTCACTCTATACCAGACCATCGTCACGCATTTTGGAGACTACAGCTATTTGACTGTTGCGCATTGGCCTTTGTCGTACTCTGTGGCCATGTCCACTCTCATTAGTGCTCCTGTCCAGGTCCGCAATTTTTCCTCAAATGTTGTCTTTACTTAAATTCCTCACCAACTAGACATTCTATGCATTCCGCATATCCACTCTCTCGAAAAAGGTGTGGGTGCTGTGCTTGTCTATACTGGCCTCCATTATTCGAGTTGCACTGGGCTTTACGGATGCTGCCTTGTCTGAAAAAGCCACTGAGCTACTGGTCTTTCAGCACAAATTTCTTGGATATATTGTGGGGGCATTAGCAGTTGGTATAGCTGTTGATATTGTTAACACCATCTCTCTTATCCTCCTCTTGCTGAAAAATAAGGGAATGAGCATTAGGAGGTAAGTTCTTCTCTGATATTGCCAATTTTATTTCATGTACTGACTCCATGACTAGCTCAAGGAAAACTATAGACAGATTAGTCCTTTGGACAGTGGGTGAGATCCATTGAACTGTTTGGTGGTTTTTGATAATTCACAGCCTGTCGACCTAGAAACTGGGCTCTTGACTAGGTTGGTGAGGCCTGCTTGTTGCAAGCTCCAATCAAATCTGAAAAGATCTGAAATAAATACTCAGCATTGCAAATTTCATGTCATTAATACTGGTGCATGTTGAATGGTGTTTTTACAGACCATGATGCTAACTATGTATAACAGGCTTTGTCTATACAGTCACAAGGTTATATACCCACTACTTACCTTCTGCGTACCAAAATACTGACCTTGGGGATTCAGCAACATGGGTTGGCCCCATCCTTTTTACTGCAAAATGTGAGTAGGAAATTTGCTCTTTAGTCACTAGTAAAGGTCATCTCTAGATGAAAATTAGTGTACTCGAATGCCCTGCTTGCATCGTAAGCCCTGGGTGAAACCTTTGTGCATTGCTTGGCCTGAACACCTCATCACAGACTTAACGGACGAGTGTCTCTCAAGGCAACAATCTCTTCAGTGCATACTCATATTTCCAGCTTTTCGCCGGCTTATGCACCTTCCTCCTCGGTACGTGGGTTAACCCCGTAGTATGGTATATACATGCCATAGTTTGCAGTGCTTAGTGTCAATACAGGACGGTACCGGAATTCAGTTCAATGGCCAATCTCATAACAGCGGACTCGTCCTCCGTTCTTTTGCTCATAGTACTACCAGTCATATCGAGGCAACACAAGACAATGAACGAAGTACTGATGTTATCAAGAGTGATCCGGAAGTTTAACACAAGGGTCACTGCTAGGCAACCTTGCGAGTTGTATAGTCAATAGTCTTACTTATATGGTCAATAGTTTTCCTTGTATCATATCACATCAAATAGTGTTCTTGAAGTTGGATATATGTTTCAAAACTTGATCCCAGAGAACAAATATAAGATATGAGAGGTCTACAGTGAGCCCAGGACTGCAACAACATGAAGATTAGGTGTTCGAATTCTACACCATTCAAAAAGAAACCAAAGACTTTGAAAAAAAAAAAAACCAAAAAAAAAACTAAATGTGGATGAAGTAGGGTGAACATGTTGGATGGATAGACGGATGGAAATATATGGAATAGAATAGATATAGAGAGTAGAAGCTCGTTGGGGAATAGAGAGCAGTTATACCATCATGTTCCATCGTACCTGTCCTTTCAGATTCTATATGTAACAACACCACTCACCCCCCCACTCCATCGTAAAGTTTAGCGACTTCTGCGCTCTCCTGTTCTCCTCCACGCGTTCACGGATTAAACGACCCATGCACCAACGCGTCCCACGCGCTCTGCGTCGTGCCCTCGAGGACTTGGATGAATTTGTTTTTGGATTTCGTGTTTGGAGGATTCGGAACAGGGGTTGAGTTTGGAGTTGTGTTATTCGGAACGGGAGTCGACTCGGAAGGAGTCGAAGGAGTCGAAGGAGGAGGAGTCGAAGAAGTCGAAGAAGTCAACTCCTTTCGAGTCGAAGGAGGAGGAAGAGGAGGAGCTGGGGCTGGTGCTGGGGCTTTATTGTTTGTGTGAGGAGGGGTTTGGCTAGGACTAGGACCATGAGGATGAGGATGAGGTGCTGGCGCCGGTGCGAGTGCCGAGGAAGGGATGGGGATGGGGATGGGTGAATGTGGATGTGAGTGTGAATGTGAGTGTGAGTGTGTGGGTGTAAGTGCAGGTGCGGGTGTAGGTATAAGAAAAGGGGAAGAAGAATAAGAAGAAGAAGAAGGTAGGAAACTCGAAGAAGAAGAAGAAGGTAGTAAACTCGAAGAAGGGACTCGGACAACCGTCGGAGGAGGAAGAGATGATCCACCACCATCACCACCGGGTGGATCCGTGTTCGTGGAGGCGCAGCTGAGTGGATCCGAGTTCGTGTTCGTAGAAGAAACACTGCCCTCCAACGCAGGGGGCCTACTGGGTCGGGGAGCGTGTACGACAGGGCCTGACTCCTCGGGCATCCCGCCCTCCTCATCCTTCGATGACAGCGACGAAGAAAAAGACGACGACGACTCGGGAGTAGTATCCGTGAGTTTGCTTCCCTTTTCCCTTCCCGAAATTTCCTCCTCCCGCAGCGGCGCCGATGGGGATGGGGATGGGGATGGGGAGTGTGAGTGTGAGTGTAGGGGTGAATGTGAGTGTGAGTATGAGTATGGGGGTAGTAGTAAGTGTGGGTGAAGAGGCGTACCACCACCTGCAGAGTGGATGTTGGACACCGTACCGGACCGCGTCAACAACCCCGGTCTGGGGTAGTAATAGTTATAGGTGAACGGACTCGGTGAGGCTCCTGACGTCGCCGCCGTCGTTGTTGCTGCTGCCTGTTGGAAGTGGGATTGGGGTTGGGAGGGGGATTGGGATTGGGATTGGAGGTTATACGCTGCATTGATATTCGCTGGGGTAGCGTATCCAGATGCGGATGCTGAGCTTGTGGAGTGTGTTCCGTGACGAGGTGTGCCCGTCGGTGTGGGACGTTTCTGATATTGATGAAAGGAATAAAGACAAAGGGTTGAGTTGAGTTGAGGTATAGTACTAGAAAAAACTCACTGGGGCGGGAATACTCCCCAGCGCCAATCTCAACGCATCTCTCGCATGGTCGTGGGGTGGTGAATACTGTTGTGATTGCTGTGATGGTTGCTGAACGACGACGACGACGTCCAGGATGCGTGGGGTGTTGGACTAGACAACGTCAGGGAAATGAGAAGTTTGAAATGGTTAATTCGACGAGTACTCACCATCCTCAGGGATCGGTAGCAGTGAAAGTTGAAACCGCACAGGCAAGAAAGCTAGAGTTTGAAATTTTGAAGCTTTAGAGAGGGATGTCGATGGCCAGGAAACTCGATATAACCCCCACAATTCCCCAGGATTTTCCCCGCGGGACCGAATCTCGGACAATCGTCGGTGTCACGTGGGAGACGGCACCGTGGTGTTGCCGAAACTGGGCAACTATTACGTAATATACACTTTCCACGAATGGATGTGGACGCTCATGCACATGTAGTTGTACCCGTGGATGTTACACAAACACAATACCCCCACACGGTACTTTCTGCTCTTCCGAAAGATATCGCGCGGGACTTGAGAGGGGGGTGGTGCGGTGGTGCGGTGGTGGTGGAGAATGTTGTGCGGTTTGTTTGTGGTGGGGGGCGGTATGAGGAGATTGAGGAAAAGTTGGATAACAAAGGCAAGATGAGGGGGACAGGGACAGGGACAGAAGATGTTTTGGGAGTTGGTGAAATCAGAGGGGAAGAAGAAGAAGAAACAAAGACTATCACTATCAGAGTTCCAGGACCCCCTCAACACACCCTCCACTCAATCTCTCTAACATCCCCGATGCGCAAGAAAGTGGATATCACGACTCACCAGCGCACAATTTGGATTCACAGCAGCAGTGATACTACTCCTTCAGAACTCTTCTCTCTCCCCCTCTCTGCCGCGCCTCCACATATTCCCCAAAAAAAACACTGGTCAGTGGTGTTGATGACAAGGGGATGAGGTTGTTTTTGGAATAGACGCTGTAGCTAATACACCTCTATCCACCACCACCACCCTCTCTTAGGAAAGGGGAAGAAACAAAACCATCACTTTCTCGAACGAGCCCCCCCCCCGAGTTGTGTAAGGCACCAACTCTATACCACCACAATCAAACTTCCAACCAGGTCCACTGACTATAACACAACTTGTGCTCGACTCGGACTCCAACAATGAAGAGGATGGGGAGTTTTGTCTTGCTGACGATCCTGAGTCTGAGTCTGAGTCTGAGTCTCAGTCTGAGTTGGGGTCGGGGTCAGGGTTGGAGTCAACGTCAGAGTCAGGAGACAAACACAAAGAGGAGGAAGATGAGCGATCCAAATCACAGTATAATTCCAGTTCCCATCATAACAACACCGCCTCCTCAAGTGGTAGAGGTAGGAGAACAACAGAGGAGGTCGCACTCGACCCAACACACCACCCCCTCCTCCGTCCGGGCGCCATGCCATGGATGTCTCATGCGGTGGTGGATCTGGTCGTGGGGATGGTTGAGGGGGAGGGGTTTGGAGTGCACAACAACAACAACAACAACAACAACAGGGAGGAGGAGGGGGAGGAAGGGGAGGAGGAGGAAGGGGAGGAGGAGGGGAGGAGGAGGGGAGGGAGGGGAGGAGGAGGGGAGGGAGGGGAGGGGTTTGGGCAGGAGGAAGACAACTTAAATGATTTTCTATAGATACTACCCTATGCAGTTTAATATGTGGAGTATGAGATTTGTTTGGTGTATTTATATATATCTATATCTTATGTAGGGATCTATGTGTGTGTGTGTATGTGGATTCTCTTGATTGAGGGGGAGGGGGAGGAGGAGGAGGAGGAAGGGTGAGCATTAGAATCACCTTACTTTCAACAACCTGTGAACAAATATTACTACAACAGAACAAGAATCAGCTCCTTACTCAATAATCCTCCTACTCCAACTATCTGCCCAGCCTTCTACTCCGACTATCCGTCCACCCTTCTCCTTGAAACTAACCAACTATCTTTCTACTCAAAACCGTATGTACATCCTATGTACCCTCCATCCCCTGCCGAGTCTTCAGAACAGAACAAAACAGAAATTGATTAATTGATTGATTGACGATTCTAGTTGTAGGGGCCATGATGCATTGATGCTTGGTAATTCTATGTGTTTAAGGCATGGTATTCTACATTTAGTCATAGAAACCATGATGCATGATAAATTCTACATATCCAGTGTCTGACAAGACCGTGCCTACAGGTCAATAACTATAGAGGTTCTGAGGTCGGATATGGGCCGGAAATGGCCCAGGATAACTCCGAGATCCGGAGCTCGAGTACTGGCCTGTAGTGCACACTGGGAGTGGGACGTCGGTGAAGCTATTAGCAACACCCTTCACACACTGTTGTGTCCCCGGAAATATAATGTCAAGATGAGCAGCCTAGGTTGGGTTCCTGTGATCCGGGAGTCCGGAACAGCTCGGAAGCAAAGGTAAAAGAGATATTAAAGAGTGGGATAAGGTGGTACACTTGATTTCAAGCTTGACTACAACGTACAAAGTATCCTAGCTTATATACCTCCAAAATACAGTCATAAGACCTCGATGAAAGCTCGGAATAATAAATAGGTCACAAGGTGATTATTCCGAAGTCCGGCCGCTTCGGGCCGGGCTGGGAAGCGTATTGGGTGAATTGCATGCATATGACAGTGTCCTTGTTGGAAGACCTTTCCTCTTTTGACAGATTCTTTCCGTTTCCATGTGACTCACACTACTTAGTTTGTTTTTCGCACGACACTTTCCCTCAGCTGTTTAGATCCTTGTCGGACTACACTGAGGCTCATTCTGTTCCTTATATAGATTTGACCTCCAAGAGGTTATGGGTTTTCCCTAGGTCTTTCATACATCGAACGAGTTTGAACCACTTTTGCGGCGATATTCTGCCAGCAGCTCAACAATTCATTTCTTAACTGACGCGTTTTTCCTTGCTTAATGAGATCAATCTCCGGAATCAATAATCGTTGCCGCAGATGAATACTGACGATCAGGGATCCAGAATGGATCTTACAGTACCAGTCCATCGCGATCCACCTCGGACTCAGTCAATTCCATACCAAAAGCCGGTTTCTATCCCATTTCGTCCCACTCAACATTCACCAGCATATATGCATGCAAATTCTCATGCCACATCACCAATGGATGCAGGACCGGGACAGTTGATCCATAGTTTTTCTCCTTCTCATGTGCTTCACTCTTCTCCTCATCCCAGACATTCTCCACTCCATAACAGTAATATTCCATCGCTTCCATCTTTTCCTTCCGTTCCGACAATTCCACAATCTGTTTCAGAAACTTGGCATAATTGTATTGTTTCCACTTTCCAAAATTTGTCTCACAACTTTACAACCCAGAATATGTTTCATTATCGCCCTTTGCCTTCTGCTCCTGTACCTTCCTCGAATACTTTTATTCCTGAATCCTATACTCCTCTTGACTCTCCCAACTTTTTACCTATTAACTTTGTACGATCACCTGTCTCGGTCCCTCTGGCCTCTGTCCGTCTTCCATCTTGCATTGGCTCATGCATGGATCATAGTCATATCATCGAATGAACACCATTGCATATCATGCACCAACCAAGGCCTCACCGTATCATGGATCTCGACCATATCTCTACTTTTGCCCAACTTATTCCGGAAACTCAGAGTGCACCGGCAATCATGTCGGACTTTCCGCAAGAGAATCATCATCCGTTTCATCACCATTCTAACATACCACCACATTGGGTACCGCCGCCGCCTCACGCACCTGCCGATCATCCATATCCCATGTACTACACTCCATACCCGGTTTACCAGAACTTTCAGCCACGGCTAGAGTCACCATGTTCAATGACTCCGAAGTTTAAAATCAAATACTCTTCTATCCATGCGACCTTCCTTGCAACGATTAAAGATGCCGACTCCCTGAAAGATCGTAAATCTTGGGTCAAATGGAATGAGGGTGTATGGCAGGCCGTTGCCAATGGTTTTGTTCTAGGATATATTTGCAATGAACCTCCTCATGGGACTCCTTGGACGGAATGGAATACACCATTAATCTGACCTGCCGTTTCATCTCAACCAACACGAAAGGAAATCAAGGCTCGCCTCAAATGGGACAAGAATGATGGATGGGTTTCTTCAATCTTGACAGCACATTTATTGGATGAGGCACGCAATCATCTTCCACCAATGATTGATGACCGAGGAGAACACCGCACTGTGAGACAGATCTACCTCCATCTTAAAGCGGCATACCAAGCTGCCCCCGATAGGAAGGCTTGTTTATGCATTCACGATGAGCTTCTTAATTCTCCAATCCATGGAATGGACATTGAAAATTCAATCTCAAATGGAGTTCAACTCTCACTACCTTATGAAACTACGGATGCGACATTCCCTGGGATACCCTAATCTTGAAATACATCTCAAAATTGCCGTCAGGTCCTCGATACATTTACCTTAAACAAATGCTTGAAGAAGATTTTGATCAACCGGGAGTCATACCGAATAGGGACTTATTCGATAAGTTTGCCATTCATTTGGAGAACACACGCAACAGGGAGCTCCTTGATCTTGCCGATTCCGGGGGTGGTACATACAACTGTCGTACAAACAGCTAACTCGGGTATCTTATCTACCAAAGCTTTGGGAACCTGCTACTTTGAGATGCAAATTGAAGGAACAAACGACCAACTGATATTGGAAATGCATGACTGCCTATATGCTCCCGACGCTCCGGTGAATCCTCTATCTGTGGGTGCAATGCTCGAACATGGTTTTACATTCACTATAACTCCACAAACAGTTCAAATCCATCCAGATCCAGATCATTTTACAATTGCCAATGTCATTCGACAGTTATGCATTCTACGAGGCAAATTCTTACTACCCAAAGATGGAACCTCCGACTTCATACATATCGCAATGCCTGTCTTCATTCCATGGACTCCAAATGGTGCACTGTTTCATGAACATTTTGGGCATCCTGGTATCGACCTCACAAATGAACTTCTAATGGGATCTTCTGCAGAGGGACTTGAAGAATGGAACGGGACGAAAATGCGGGGTATTTGTGATTCTTGTCTCTGTCAAGCCCATGCCTCGGGCCTCCATTCCGCCCCTTGGTATTCCGAAGATTTGCCTTTATTGTAATCTCTTTCTTATTGTTCTTTCTTGCTATACATACCCTTTTGTTCTAGTCTCTCCTTATTGTCTTTTACTTTACCCTGCAGGTACTACACGTATAGCTCCTAGTAGTTAGTCTGGCGCTCCGCACCGATGCACCGTTCCGTAGATATAAATACTGCCTGTATGCTACTGTAGTTCCTCAGTTTAATTATCAACTTAGATTCCCTTTCTATCTCAGTTCATCTCTTAAGTCTTCAGGCTCATTACCTCGAAGCACTCTCTATAGCATTTGGACTTATAAGTTCTCTGGCTCGCTCCTCGTCACCGGCATTACCGCCACTCCGACTTGGCTGCTACTGGTCTCTCTCTTCTATACTCTCGATCTCCGGGGATTAACGGCGTAACAGTGGTGTTGTTAATAACTTCACTACAGTCCCACTCGACTTCCGCACTTAGACACCCTGTGACCTCTGGCACGGTTACACGGTGTACATGATCTTAACAGTATAATTAAACTCAATCCGTTAAAATCGTACTGACATATCATTTTTTATGCATCCAAAAACCCAAGCTCAATCTAGAGCTAACTCCGAAGAAAACACTTTCTTCACCACAGCCCAATCCTTAATTACACTCTTTCCTATCTCAGTGGTTCAGCCAAAGAATGGTTTGTCCCTGATATTCTTGACCCGGATCTCGACTCGCTGCCGGCGTGGACTTCTTCCTTCAAATCCCTTGTAAAAGAGCTGCAGGATAACTTTGGTGTTTACGACACACAAGGCAAGGCCGAAGATTCTCTCAGTAACCTGAACATGAAGGAAACCGAAAACATCCGGTTCAACACCCTGGCTGCTAGTACCAACTGGGATTCTGCTGCCCTGAAATGGGCTTATGGACGAGGTTTGGCAGAACGCATCAAGGACGAAATGGCACATTTGCCCGAGCCGGCAACGCTTGCCGATTATTACCAGGAAGTTCTTTGTATTGACAACTGTTACTGGAAGCGCGAAGAAACTCGAAAGCGTGAGGCTGGTAAGCCTTTCATTGCTCGGAACCCGAAGAAGGGTTCCTCGGACTTTAAAGCTGGTTCTACTAACCAGCAGAACAACTCTCAGCCATCGGGCTCTTTGGCGCCATTCACGCCGAAGCCTAAGCCATTCTCTGGAGGCAAACCCAACAACAATGGTAAGCCTCAGAACTCTTCAAACTCCGGCCAATCCGGCGGTCAATGCCCCGCCTTCAACCACCTCGGTGCCAATGGGAAAGTTCTCCCATCCGAGAGGGAACGAAGGATGAAGAACAATCTTTGTCTCTTCTGCGGTGGTAAGCATCAGATTGCTGACTGCAACAGGCGAAAGGCTCGGGAGTCGAAGGGCCGAGCTGCCAAGGTTGAAGAAACCTCCGAAGCAACTATTGAAGTTGTTGAAGAGGAATCGGAAAACTAGTCCGCAGCTCTTGTTCCCCGGTACGAAACGGGAGCTGCATTGATCAGGTTCGTACCTCACCTGGGGAGTTATATTTCAACATGTCCGCTCTTTCTTCTATTGAATGCTCTCTTGTAATATCTTTAACTACTGCATTCTCGTTATCTGATTTGGCCGCGCTGGCTGAACTTATCTCTGCTCTTCTCAAATTTCCTACTCTTGTTGATTCTGGTTCTACTGACTCTTTTATTGATACTTGTTACGTTTCACAAAATTCTATTCCAACGACCAAGATCTCTCCTGTTAATCTTTGTCTCTTTGATGGTTCATTATCTTCTAAACCAGTTACCAATATGGCGAATATCGCCATTCAGTTCCCTTCCGGCGAGCTGCTTCTACTACCCTTTTATGTTACTCATTTAGATTCATCTTGTAAAGCAGTATTAGGTTACAGTTTCTTATCCCGCTACCCCACTACAATCCGTTGATTGACTGTGGTAAGATCATGTACACCGTGTAACCGTGCCAGAGGTCACACAGTGTCTAAGTGCGGAAGACGAGTGGGACAGTAGTGAAGTTATTAACAACACCGCCGTTACGCCGTTAGTCCCCGGAGATCGAGAGTATAGAAGGGAGGAGCTGAGTAGCAGCCTGTAAGACCTGGGTCAGAATAGGTCTTAGGGTGGGTTTGGTATAAAGAGTTTATGTTGTAGCGTGCTAGGAGCAGGCTGGAGCTCGAAGGGATCTACGAGAACCGCGACCGAGGACAGGAATGACCTAGTAGTAGCTAAGACAGAGAGATGTGACCCTGGAGGAGGTCCCTGTAAGGTCCTGAGAGGTCCCTAAGGCGTAGGTAGGGAAGATGGATGTACGGAACCTAGTAGCATTGTGTGGTAGGAGTTGTACTCACTAGAACGTCAATATAGGATCGAATTGGTCGTATTGGAATTGGGTATGGAGTGTCTAAGCTCCTGAGAAGATATACGCCTGGGAGGGTAGATTCCCGGGGACTGGGCTCGAGGGTGGACGTCCTCGAGTGTGGGAGGCTGTAACGGCAAAGCGGTACGTAGTTCGATGTAGGAAGCGGCTTCAACATTACCTAAATCGAGATCCCGAAGCTTAGGGAGCAATGGGGGAGCTCGAGGAGGTATTGGGGAGGTTAGCTCTCCAAGGCGTTAGGCGTTGGGGAGCTTTAGTATGGTTCGAGAGAGCTCGGAGACTCACTCGGATTGCTTAGACGTGAAGTAAAAGCGTATATTGGATCGTGTAGACGATCGTCGAAACAGTAGACAAGAATAGAGAGAAACAGAGATGAGAAAACAGAGAGTAAAGAGATATCCGTAAGGTTAGCAGGTACAAAGGGACAGGGACTGGACCTATGTAAAGGGTGTGTGTTCAAAATATACCAAGCTAGCAATATTTAGGACCTAAGAGTACTTATATAGACAGCAGGAAAGGATCAGAGGGACATTGTGTGAAGTGGGCATTTAATGGGGATGATATGGAATACATGAGGACGGGCCGATGGAAGTTTGGACGAGTTCCCGGGTCTGTCAGGCAGTATAGGCGGTTGTGGAGGTGTTGAGTTGTCAGGTGGCGGTAGGGGGAGGTCTGTAGGTGGCGTCAGGAAGTTCAGGGGATGTTCTCCATACGAAACGGAGGTTCGGGGGCGTTGCTCGAGTGAAGAAGGGAGTTACAGCGTCGTGGTTTAGTGCCAGTGCATGACACAGCCAAGTCGGAACGGCGGTATCGCTGGTGACGAGGAGCAAACCAAAGAACATTTAAGTCCTAAGGTAGAGTAGAACGTACTTCAAGGCGTTGAGCCTGAAGACTTAGAGAAGAGCTAAGTTGGGAAGGGAGATCTAAGTTGATAATTAAACTGAGGAACTACAGTAGCGTACAGGCAGTATTTATATCTACGGAGCGGCATATTGGTGCGGAGTGCCAGACTAACTACTAGGAGCTATACGTGTAGTACCTGCAGGGTAAGGTAAAAGACAATAAGGAGAGACTAGAATGAAAGGGTATGTGTAGCGAGAAAGAACAATAAGGAAGAGATTACAATAACCAGTGGATCTTCGGAATACCAAGCGGCGGAATGGAGGCCCGAGGCATGGGCTTGACAGTATCCCCCTCTTAGGCTTGAGCCCTCGAAAGCCGTTAATATCAGGAGTTGATTAGTCACCAGAGGAAAATTTTGAAAGCCGTCAGCATCGGGAATTTGTCCTATCAGTCCGCAGGAAATTTTTCGGACGCCGTTGGTACCGGGAATTACTGTTAGTCATCCAAGAAATTTTCCGGTGCACCGTAAACCAAACACAATTTGACGGAAAATTTTTGCTGGTCCATGCGCTGTTTTGACTCTATAAAGCTAGGCGGTTTTTCGCCTTGGACCTTCAATCCAAATCTTCCAAGTCCAAATGTCCACTAGCCGAACTACAACCCAGACCACCACCGCCATTGGATCCATCCCCATAACCGGTGGGACTGACCACCAATCTTCGGAGCTGATTCGCCCAGCTACGCCAGATCCTTCCGATGAGGAACGCGAGTTGGAGTTGCAACTGGAGTGCACCAGGGAGAAAAAGAGGAAGATGAAAGAAGAGAAGAGAAGGGCTGAGGAGGAAGCCAAGAGGAAGGCAGAGGAAGAAAGACAGAGGCAGGAGGCTGCTGCTTGAGCCGCCAATGCCAGGAGAATGGAGGAAGAGGCCGCAGAGAAGAGGAGGAGGATAGCGGCAGCGGCAGCGGCACAAAGCCGTCGTGGGCCCTCACCTGGTAAGGCTACCACTTCTGCTCGTGGAGTGGAAGTAGAAATCCCTCGGGTGAAGAAGGGAAAGGCTCCTCAGAGGAACGAGGTGCATATTTACTCGCTACTGAAAATTACTTGCTTATTTTATTACTAGGCTAGCGGCGGGGACCCAGACGATGGTGACGACGGCGAAAACAATGACGAGGAAGAAGAGGAACGAGCACCCTGCGAGCGGTGCTACAACAAGAAAATTCCTTGCCTGGAGCAGGTAGGAAAGAGGAGCACCGTGATATGTAAACCATGTCATGATGCTAAGGTGAAGTGCTCGTACTCGGGCCGGCCGGTGCAGGTGCGAAGAGAAGGGGGACCAAGCGGCGAGCGAATGGCAGTGATGGAGAGCCAAATGGCCCAACTCCTCGCCGATAACCGGGCCTTGAGGGAAGCCACCTCAAGGTATCATCAGTACCTGCGACAACTCCTGCGGCGACAGGATGAAGACCATCCCCGACTTATTGCTATCAAAACCAGGAATGCAATGTCCGGACCGGCGACACCAAGGCCGTCGAGGTCGGTCTCCGATAGGCCGAGGGGTGGACCGCTCTTGATCTAGAACCGCCACCACCTTCGAATCTTCCCACGTTTTTTGGGAGGAAGCTGAAGGCATCGGAAGGCGTAGTATCTCAGAACTAGAGTACATCATCTTCTTAACTCTAATAATCATAACACGTTACAACCAGCATGTCGCGTAACAACCTAATTGCATCGAAAGAACCTCCACCGGGACAGTCGAGACTGAAATTTCCACCAGTCCAACCTTCTCAAGCAGTGCCAGCAAGTCCAGCGAACACCAGTACCAACGGCGATGACGGACACCGAAGCCTGATTGCCAAGGCAGTATCCATGAGTCTCATGCTCTCCGGAGAGGACTACACGATTGCTCTACCCAACAAATTGATACAACTAGCAGCCAGCGCCAAGGACGGAAAGCCAAAAGCCGACATTTGGGAAAAAATAGGACTTATTGGGAAAATACTCCAGGAGTGTTCCTATAAAGACAGGATGCGGAAGTTCAGAGATGAGATAATAGAGAAAATCGAGGAGAAATTCGACGATGAGACGTGCAGACTTGAAGGCAGGGTCAAAGCCATGAGAAAGGAAGTCGAAGACGCGTCAAATGCGTCCACAAAGCTGAAGGACAAAGTGGAGGGGCTAGTAAAGGAAGCGGAGGCTAGGGGAACCACATCATGGGCAGGGCTGGTAGAATTGGAGGCAGGGGAAGTAGCGGGGACGAACACCGCTCAGCTCTCGTATGCTAATGCAGCCCAAGCGAAGTCGGTTGCCCAACACATTCAACAGCCCCGACACAACCCAGCAATACGCGACGCAGAATTGAAGGACCGCCGGATAATAATTAGATCAGAAGCAGATTCCGACTGGAAACTAACGGAAAAGGAGATCGTAGTGAAGGCAAACTTAGCACTGGAGAAAATGTGGCAGGACGAGGGTGAAGGAAGGGAGATGAAGGTAATAGCGGCCACAAAGCTTCGAGGTAACGGAGCTTTCCTTCTTATGAGATCAGTGGCAGAGGCAGAAGCAATGAAAATAGGTGAACGTATGATGCGCTTCTGCGACGCTTGGGGATCGAAGGCTTTCCTGAGACCCAACTATCACGAGCTGGTGGTAGAGTCACTCCCAGTGGAAACACTCATCGAGAGTTTGTTCGAACGCTCACGCATAGAAGACACTAACAACTTACCTAACGGATCCATAGCACAGATACGATGGATCAAACCCATAGAGAAGAGGCGTGCAGACCAGAAATATGCACATGCAATCCTATCGATGAATGACAGAGTTACAGCCAACAAGCTCATCCTCAACCAAGTCATAGTGGGAGGTAAGGTGCTACGGGTACGAAAGAACAAACCGGACCCACGACGATGCGCCAAATGCAATCTATTTGGCCACATAGCCGAGCAATGCAGAGCGGAACACGACTCGTGTGCACGATGCGCGGGACAACACAGAACGAGTATTTGCATTGCAACAAGTGATCAAATACAATGCGCTAACTGCAAGGTAAAGGGACACGGTGCAGCTAGTCGCGAATGCCCGTTCTTCCTACGTAAATTGAGAGATAAAGCACAGTGGGAACCGGAAAGGGGGTATGAGCTTTTTGTCACTTCGGACCCAGAAACCTGGATACGAGATGATGATCCTCTCAAGGAGGATTTCGACCAGAGTTGGAGACAGGAAGTAAAGGAGAAACATGACACCTGGACCACAGTAAGACGGGGAATGGGACAGGGAAGGCTAGCAGGGGGAGCACCGGGCCAAGGCGGGGCATTCAGAAATCACAACCAATCCGCGGTAGAACCTCCAGACAGCGACCACTACCACCCTCAGCCGGCCCGCCACAGGCAACCTTGGAACGTTTCAACTTCTCCCGCTCCCGCCCACCTCCCAGCCAATCACAACCAAGAGGGGGTGAAGACCCACTATGCAAAGCAGTCAGATGTCAACAGCCACATCTCTATGATTAACTCCATAACCACTAACACCCCTCAGAAACGGCTAACAATTCTACAGCTTAACACCAACAAATCAGACAATTCAATGCACGACTTCTTACGAGGATCCACAACTAACACAGATATATACGCCATCCAAGAACCTTACATCGACTCAAAAGGTCGCACGCGAGCACTTCCTCACCTATGGGTTGTATACCCAACAGGTCACATCGAACATTTCGGAAATTTAGACAGGCCCAAGTCCCGATCCGTCATACTGATTAGTACGCGTATCCCTACAGGCAACTGGACACAGATTGACATCGACAGCCCCGACATCACTGCGATCCAAATCGCCACCAGGATTGGAACAATACGAATCTTCAACATCTACAATGACTGCGAGCATGACGATGCTCTCCAGACCCTGAACAACTGGATGCGATCCTCAGCAGCCAGACCGACTGCAAATGGACCACACCACTACATCTGGTTGGGTGATTTCAACCGACACCACCCTCTCTGGGACGAACCACGGAATCATCATCTTTTCACAGCGCGGAATCTCGACGCAGCTCAATCCCTAATCTCACTCACAGCACAATTCGGCTTATACATGGCATTACCAGGCTCCATACCCACACTACAAGCTCACAACACCGGCAACTACACCAGAGTAGACAACCTATTCTGCACTGACATGCTTCTCAACCACATCATCGTCTGCGATACAGTTCCCTCTAAACGACCTATACTCACCGACCACTTCCCTATCCACACAATTTTCGATATACAGATACCAACAGTTGACGAACGCGACCGGTGGAATTGGGCAAAAGTGGACTGGAGGAGTTTGCGGGCAGACTAGAAGAAGTACTGGGAAAACTAGAACCACCGAGGGAAATCGAAACGGAGGAAACATTCTGGAGCGCACTAGGAAATTTCGACATGGCTGTACAACAGGTCATCAAAGAGGTGGTCCCGAAGGCAAAGCCCAGCCCACACCAACGTCGCTGGTGGAATTCGACCCTAACGGAAATGAAGAAGAAAACAGGAACACTGTCAGCAAAATCGCACAAGAAACGATTTAACCCAGACCATCCAATTCATGAGGAGTTCCGCCGCATGAGGCAGGCATACGACGTGGAGATAAAGAAGGCCAAGGTGGAAAAATGGGTAGAGTACCTCGAGTATGCAGACACAAGCTCAGTATGGGAAGTCGGGCGCCTCATGGAGAATGGGTACTCAGATGGGGGCAGAACGCGGGTCCCAGGTCTGAAGGTCAACCAGCCAGGGAACGCCGAATGCATAGTCGAGGACAATGTGGGAAAGGAATATGTCTTCCGAAATGCTTTTTTCCCTCCTCCTCCTCAATCTTCCAATGTCCCCGAGAATGCGGAATACCCAGACCAGTCCTGGAACTTTGCACCACCCACCAACCGGCAGATCGCCGCCACAATCAGGCGCATGAAAAACGGAAAAGCAACCAAGCCGGGGACCATACCTAACAATCTCTTCAAAGCCACCTCGGAACTTATCGTACCATACCTGGGACCCATCTACCGCGCTACATTCACACTCGGAATCTACCCAGCTGACTGGTCCAGCACCGAAACCATCATACTCAAAAAACCCGGACGCCCTGACTACCGCGACCCGAACGCATGGCGCCCCATCACCCTCTCAATGGGCATGGCCGGCTCATGAATGGGTGCGTTGCAGATGAAATCACCAAGCGAGCAGAGCTGCTGGGACTGCTACCAGCACTACAGTTCGGCGCTAGACCGGGGCGCAATACCACGGACTCCATCCACCTCATGGTAGACCGTATCAAAGAATTATGGAGGGAAGGATATCTGGTCGCAGTTCTGTACATGGACGTAAAAGGAGCATTCCCAAGTGTTGACTTATCCATGCTACAACACGAGCTGAGGATGGTCGGAGTCCCGGGACAAATTCTAGATTGGATACGACGAAGATACTCTGGCCGGAAAACACAACTATCTTTTGACGACTACATCTCACAACCATTTGCGGTTCCAGGGGGGGAAGACCAGGGAGACCCTTTTGCAGCAGTCGGTTACATACTTTATGCCGCGGGACTGCTCACAACATTCAGAACACTCGACAAAGAAGAGGGCTTTGGGTTCATGGATGACGTAGCTGCTATGAAATGGGGCAGAGGCGTAGACCAACTACATGCAGAGATTGGACAGATGATGAACAAGGCGAGCGGTCCTCTGGAATGGGCGGCTTCCCACAACTGCCAGTTTGGTGTCCCGAAGTTCAAACTAGTGGACTTCAACCGACAACGGAAACCACACCCAACGGAGCCGAGGAAGACCATCCCAATCACTGGCCCAGGAGTACAGCTACGGGGAACACTAATCAAATCAGAACCATTCACTAAATTCCTAGGCACACTGATGGACCGACAGCTACGCTGGAATGAGCAGCATGCAGCTATGGTTAAAAAAGGACAACAATGGATAGCGCAGTTCAAGCGAGTGGCGAGAATGAGGGATGGGATGGTAGCCCAACTGGTCAGACAGCTGTACAAGGCGAAAGCACTACCAAGAATGCTATATGCTGCCGACATTGTATTGGCACCCGTCTCCAGGAAGACCGAAAAGAAGTGGACCCAAGCCTCGCACACTAGAGGAATCATACGTAAACTAACGTCTATACAACGACAGGCGCGCTACTTATCACCGGGGCCATGACCACCACCGCCACAGACATCCTTAACATCCACGCGGCTCTACTACCATTACCACTTGAGATCGAACGACATAGACACCGTGCAGCAACAAGGCTTCTGACGCTACCAGAGGAACATCCACTATCAGACCATATTAAAGACGGGGCCCGCAACCGACGACGAACACATCATTTCTCACCAATACATGACCTAATGGCACGCTACGGACTGCAACCAAAGAACATGGAGAAGCGAAGCGCAGTTCGGTATGAGGCTTCTTGGGACCCAATGTTGACTATCAACATCTGGGATGACAAGGGTGAAGCACTGAAAGCATACGAAAAGGACGGTACTATACTAAAATCTTCACTGACGGCTCTGGCTATCGAGGTTATATAGGCTCTTCAGCAGTACTTTACAGGAATGGCCAGGAGACAAACGCTATTCGCTACCGACTGGGATCAGACGAACACCATGAGGTGTATGAGGGAGAGTGCGTGGGCTAGTATTAGCACTACACCTGGCGCGCGAGGAGGCACTGGTAGAATCAATCTCCATTTGGGCAGACAGCACAGCAGCTATTGCAGCGACAGACACCAGTAAATCGGGCTCTTCACACTACCTCCTCAACATCTTTCATCACGCGCTGACAGCACTGCGAGCACATCACCCTGACATACCGGTCACCATCTCATGGATACCGGGACACATCGGCGTTGAAGGCAATGAGCGGGCGGACCAAGAGGCGAAAAAAGCAGCGACTGGCAGATCCAGCCGAAAAGAGAAGCTACCCACTCAGCTACACCGACCACTTCCCCACAGTCAGACAGCAATCATCCGAATGTCTCGTCAAAAGCTGGAGAAACACCACAACAAGCTCTGGAAGAAATCACCGCGCTTTGCCCAATTCCAGCGCATCGACCCTTCCGACGCAACCACCGCCAGTCGAAACTACTGGAAACTAGCCCGCTGGCTCCCTCGAAAGCTACTCAGTCTGCTCACACAACTACGCACAGGGCACATTCCCTTACAAAAGCACCTACATCGCATCGGGAAAGCAGACTCCCCAACGTGTCCATGTTGCAAGAGGGCCGACGAAACCGTCACACACTTCCTATTCAACTGTCCAGCACATCGAAGGGCCCGAGGCCGACTACAACGAAAGCTACCTAACCAATTATGGTCTCTCGGACCCCTGCTCTCGGTGAAACAAGCACTCCCACCGCTATTTCGCTACATTAACAGCACAAGGCGATTACACCACATCGTAGGAGAACTCCCAGAACTCAACGACGATGATGAAGAACGACCCCAATAACAGTGTTAGCGAATCAACTGCCCAATCCGACAGCTCTACGTACAAGTACTAATTTCTTTCCATTCAACCCCTCCTCACAATACACACATACTTATAAAGCTACGAGTATACGGACAAAGCTCACGAAGCACTACTCATAGCACACGGACTTTAATAGATACAATGTGCTTTTGACGGAACACCGTCTTGGCTTCCCCAGGGAACCGATACACGTTGACTGAACACATATTCATACAATAGCTTGCACAAGATACATACAAGTACAGTAGCATGTACACTACCATATGCTCCCGCACAACGGTGTATAAACAGGATTCAAAAAAAAAAAAAAAAAAAAAAAAGGCCGAGGGGCTTGAAGAGGAGGCGAGTAATCGAGAACAGCGAGGAGGAGGAAGAAGAAGAAAAGGAGGAGGAGAAGATAGTGGAGGGAGAGAAGGATGGAGAAGGGAAAGAGGAGGTAGAGGAAGGAGAAGAAGAAGGGGAGGCGCTGGCGCCGAAGAAGGCGAAGATGGCAGCCTCTGAGAAAGGGAAGGAGAAGGAAGTAGTAGAGTAACGGACATCGGACATCGGCCCTCTGGGCCATTCCTGTAATCTTCTTGCCTTCTTGCTTTCCCCTACATATAATTTTTGTTTGCTTTTTTGTATATATATAAAAGATGTTAACGCAATTTGAAATTGGAAAGTGAACGGGCCACGAAGCGGCGTAAGAAGTAATTAGTTTCAAGTATACGTAGCTTAAGTGTGAATAAAACATTTAAGTGAGACGTTGATTTAGAACAATAAGTAATTAAGAGAGAGGAGTAAACACTCAATTTGCTATCATTGTGTTTACCCTCTAAATGCACAAAGTAAACTTCGGCGGAGCACGGCGAAATTGGGGAAGAGAATAAAATGTTTTTTGTGATCAAGGTCCAGGCTTGTGAGGGTATCAGGCATGGAATGCCGGTACAAGTTCATCAGCGTGTAATTCATCAGCAGCAACCCAAGAGAATTCATCATCGGTACCTTTGTAACCGGCCCACCAAATATAATAGCGCAGAGGACAATGTTTATACCTTCTGTCCAGTTTGGAGTCCAGAATTTCGGCAACGTTATACTCCTCTTCACCATCAACTTCAATTGGAGGTGGAGGAGATTGAGTTTGATTCGGAAATGGATTCGGCGTAACCGGCTCCAGCTGTGAGACATGGAAAACCAAATGGATGCGGCGAAGATAGTCCGGGAGCTTGAGCTCGTAAGACAGAGTACCAGGTCAACTGATGACCTTGAAAGGACCAAGATATTTTTCTGAGAATTTTTCAGTAGGATGAGTAGAACGAATGTGCTTAGCAAGAACAAAGACTTCGGAGCCGATCAGGAACTCCGGGTGCGAGATTCTTTTCCTGTCAGCTTGTTCCTTGTAACGAGATTGAGCTAGAAGGATTTCCTCTCAAAGAGAAATGTGGAGTTCATCGAGGTTGACGACGAAGTCTCTAGCTAGATCAAACTTCATGTCGACCTCGGGCCAAACGGTGATATTTGGGTGGTATCCTTTGTTAGCAAAGAATGGAGTAATACCTGTGGAAGCATTAGGGGCGTTGTTATAGGCGAACTCGGCGATCGGAAGTAGCGGCGACCAGTCATCCTGTTGGTAGGAGCAATAGATCCTGATGTACTGTTCAAGAGTTTGATTGACACGCTCGGTCTGCCTGTCGGCTTCCGGATGGTATCCAGAGGTATAGTGAAGTTCCATAGAGAGCGCTTTACCGAGAGCCCGGAAGAACGCCGAAACAAATTCGGAACCACGATCAGAAGGGACATGATTAGGAACACCATGTTTAGAAAAGACGTGAATAACAAAGAGCTCAGCTAGTTGTTCGGAAGTAATGGTGTCGTAAGTTGGAATGAAGATAGCTTGCTTGGAAGATCGATCCACAATGACTAGAATAGCTGTGTAGCCATTCGACATTGGCAGTTGCTCAATGAAGTCCATGGAGATGGAATCCCATGGCCGAACCGGAACCGGTAGAGGTTTCAACAACCCGTAAGGCCGATGACGGCGGGGTTTGTTGCGACCACAAATGGTGCAGGAAGTAACGTAGTCACGAACGAATTCTCTGACCTTAGGCCAGGTGTACTGATGACGTACTGCTTTTAGAGTGCGGCTCTGGCCAAAATGGCCGGAGAGTGGATGATCATGAAAGGAGCGGAGGACTTGAAGGCGAAGATCGCCGTGATTCGGAACATAAATACGGTCGTCAAGGTGTAGTAGCTTGTCACTACCTAAGCTCCAACGTTCATTGGAAGGATCTTTTGCAAGTTCCAAGCCAATAACGGAGCTCGGGTTGGCGGGAAGGGCGAGGATGATTGCCTGGTGTAGGGCTTCGATATCCATGATAATCGAGGCTCATAAAACTGGGCCTTCCAGGAAGGTAGCTCGAAGGGACGCAGTAAGCTGTTCATTAGTAAAGATAGGACGGAAATTATGAGGGTTCACTTGGGCGTAGCCAATATCCCCCTCTTTAGGGTAGACGTCCCAGCGTCTAGTTATTGAATCGGGTTTCTCGCCGAGTTTTCCCGGTCAGAAGCAAATGACCATATTAAATTGATGTAAAAATTCAGACCATCGGACCTGTCGGCATGTGAGAACCTTGGTAGTAGAAAAATACTCAAGATTCTTGTGATTGGTAACGAGCTTGCCTCGTTTTTGTGTGAAAGAGAAAGGAAGGAATCTAATGGGCACTCCAACCAATCAATCTAATACACAATATGCAAGTTCACTGCTATCAAATTTATTTAATAGCAAGGGGTAGCGTTGGCAAAGGTTCCGCAAAGCTTCGATTAATCAATTTGAATCATTCTAAGGATTCAATATATTCCTTTGATTAAGGTAGATTCAGCACGATTTGTGCTTTGATTGTGTTGATATGGGTATATCAAGAATCGGGGTTTTGAATCAAAGTAAATTAAAACCGAAACACACAGACCCCTACGGAGGGCTAGAACTATGTGCTGGCACAACCACACAGCATGATTTGCCCTTAAGACCAACAACTGATCCTAAGTTCGAAGAATACCCAACAACTGGATATACTTCTCGCAGTCACAAGGAGCAGAACACAATATTCCTATACTCACAAGTGCCGGGCCCGAATGGCTGCTAGTGAAGAGGTTCCAGTCTGGCGGGAGTGTGTCTTTCCTTTTTACGGATTAGCACTGCAATGTCATCCCAAAATCACTTGTATTCCAGATACATCGGATCGCTATTTATACATACAGAATATCGAGTCGCACAGTACAATTAATTTAATACAATAAACGTTCGGAACCACAAGGAAACTTCTACATTTGGTCAGATACCATTTAATTTGAATCTTCATGTCCTTATTTGGTCCATAATGGTTCCAAGGTTCTAGTATACCTCCAAACATAGGTAGGTATTTCGATGTTCATTTAATTTAATTGTTTTTGGAGAATGACTCGAATGGTGTTCAGCTGTCACTGCTGTTCAACACTTACTCCGATCATTTGTCACCTTGTCCGGAGGCAAATCAGCTCTCCTCGATTCTAATCCTATCAATCTGATTCATCTGGATTAAACTAATTGCTTCTCTTTCAATAGACACCCATTGTGCCTATACTATATCAAGGGAGTTACACATAGTATTCATTTAAACCTGATTGGTCCATTAGACTAAATCGCAGTCTTTTTTAGATTAATGCATGATCTTGTTCTAGAAGGAGTATTTGATAATTCCTGAGTTCTAGAAAGTCATTTCGAGTCAATCCTCGGTTCATGGTCACTTGAGTAAGTTCTTCCAAACTCCTGCCAGTGTAAGGTCCAATAAGAATACCCTTGGTATGTCATACGTGAATGGTCATCCTTCGGATGTAGTCCGAGTCTGGTATAATCCTGCTTGACAAACAGGTAGACTGCTATCCGAAGGTAGTATCCAGGATGGGTAAACTAACCAACTTGTGGTAGTATGGGTATATGGTCCCTTCAACTTATTAGACTGATTCAGTATTGACTTTGACTGTCAATCTGGGTCTCAATTACAGTCCTCTCGATACAAATCTATACGTGAAAATGTCACAATTCACAGCATAGACGTCTAGCCAAAATTTAGGCATGTCATTGGTGATGACGTCCACCGGATCACCCGAGCCTTCCAGCTAATGACGCCAAGCTTTAAAGGCCTCGAAGATGGCCAGTAGCTCTTTGTCGTGAGTATCATAGTTGAGTTCAGCCGCATGAAGCGTTCTGGAAAGGAAGGCTAGAGGATGAATTTCACCGTCAGTATATTGGATGGAAAGAATAGCCGATGGCGTAGTCGGAAGCGTCGGTCTCCACAATAAGTGGGCGATTCGGCTCCCAATGGGCCAGTATTGGCGCAGAAGTGAAAGCAATTTTGAGATTTTCGAAGGCCTCTTGACAGCGGCTGTCCCAGATCCAGGGAGCGCCTTTTCGGGTAAGCCGAGTCATCGGCACAACGATATCACTATAATTATAGATAAAATGACGATAGAAGTTTGCAAAACCGAGGAAGGACTGAATGTCCTTAACCTTCCTCGGAACCGGTGACACGCCTAAATTTTGGCTAGACGTCTATGCTGTGAATTGTGACATTTTCACGTATAGATTTGTATCGAGAGGACTGTAATTGAGACCCAGATTGACAGTCAAAGTCAATACTGAATCAGTCTAATAAGTTGAAGGGACCATATACCCATACTACCACAAGTTGGTTAGTTTACCCATCCTGGATACTACCTTCGGATAGCAGTCTACCTGTTTGTCAAGCAGGATTATACCAGACTCGGACTACATCCGAAGGATGACCATTCACGTATGACATACCAAGGGTATTCTTATTGGACCTTACACTGGCAGGAGTTTGGAAGAACTTACTCAAGTGACCATGAACCGAGGATTGACTCGAAATGACTTTCTAGAACTCAGGAATTATCAAATACTCCTTCTAGAACAAGATCATGCATTAATCTAAAAAAGACTGCGATTTAGTCTAATGGACCAATCAGGTTGTATGGTTGAGGAAAATGACTAGAAGAACAATCAAAGTACTGCGAGGCTCCGAAGACATATCAAATGAATGTCAAACAGTCCTGACGTAGAAAATATTGAAGAATGCAATTAACACTCTTAGAATCAAATCTGATATGATTGCTCTTTCTGACGCCAACTGGGGTAGCAATGCCATCAATTGCAAATCAATATCGGGCTTTGGGATTTTCCTATTTGGCGGTTTAGTTGCTTGGTCAGCCTCAAAACAGAAAAGCATTGCCCTATCATCAACTGAAGTGGAATACATGGGCTTAACACATGTACTGAAGGAATTATTGTGGATTTGTCATATGCATGCAATTCACCCCATACGCTTCCCGGCCCGTCCCGGAGCGGCCGGACTTCGGATTAATCACCTTGTGACTTATTTATTATTCCGAGCTTTCATCAAGGTCTTATGACTGTATTTGGGAGGTATATAAGCTAGAATACTTTGTACGTTGTAGTCAAACTTGAAATCAAGTGTACCACCTTATCCCAGTCTTTAATATCTCCTTTACCTTTGCTTCCGAGCTATTCCGGACTCCCGGATCACAGGAACCCCATCTAGGCTGCTCATCTTGACATCATATCCTTGCCATTATATTCCCGGGGACACCAACAGTGTGTGAAGGGTGTTGCTAATAGCTTCACCGACGTCCTACTCCCAGTGTGTACTACAGGTCAATACTCAGCTCCGGACCTCGGAGTTATCCCGGGCCATTTCTGGCCCATATCCGACCTTAAAACCTCTATAGTTATTGACCTGTAGGCACGGTCTTGTCAGGATTTGGGTATTTACTTCCTTAATTTCACTTCCAATTCCTATTCCCTTTCCTTTAATTTCTGATAATCAATCTTCCATTGACATTGCGAATTCGCGTTCTGTGTCTAACCGTTCTAAACATATCGATATTTGATTTCACTTTATCCGTTCTCATATTGAAGATGATACAATTACCACCATTTGGTGTTCTTCACTTGATATGATCTGACATTTTCACCAAATCTCTACCTACATCTGCACTACAAACATTCTCTATCCCTTGGTCTAGTACCACTACCAGCTGTTACATGACCACTTCATTCATCGGTGGGGGTGTCTTGGAAGGCATTCTCTTCCATGGCCGATTCATTCCGCTACCACGTGACTCAGACTACTTAGTTTTATGATAACACAACATCACGCATTAACCTCACATCAATGCAATCTGATCTCACAATACACAAATGTTTGATCCCTACAAGGACCTCCTCCTTCAGAGTTGGTGAACTATTGTACAGTTTATAGTAATAACACCATTATGCTTTACCATAAGTACTTTATGTACGGAGTAATCACCAACACTCAGACTGACTCGGAGGCAATGTTGATTGCAATGGATGGTTATCTTTCATTGAAAGGCATTTGCATTTCTTACAGATATAGATATGCTAGTGCAGATACACATTGTATCTTTCAATATTACTTCCTTGTCTGTCTCAGAGGTGCATTCATCCTTTTTAATCTTTCAATAGGTTTCAAGGCTGAGGTTGAATCAGAAAAGAATACACAATGCAAAACAGGTTGCTGTTATCAAAGAAGATCGTAGCTCTGGGGGATGGTGGAGGCTCCTGAGATCATCGGATCATATGAGACTCAAAAATGGAATAGCGATAATACAAGTAAAATTACGAAACAGGGGAACAAACAGTATTATTGAACAAATCCAGTAAACAAGGTTCGGTCAGTTATTTCTTTAGGGTAAGTGCTCTGGTGACCCAATCAATGATCAACGTGCCTACGCAATCTCAGCACGAGTGAATTCATCATGTCCTACAAGAGTTGACTCCCAGACATCAGCCTGACTAGAACTGGTGGTCAAGAGCCACTGGGTGAGGATCGTTTCAACATTATCGTTGTCGAAGTATTGGCCACTCCAGGTTGTGACAGCATGGGCATTGAGAAGGTCATTCTTCCAATCCACCACCCAGCCAACAGAAATACCTGCATCGATAGGCGGGAGCGTATCGAACCGCCCGGTGAGGTTATAGAAATTTGTTGCATTCCCAACTGCCGAGTTATACTGTCCACTGAGACCACCGTTCTGGTCTGCGATTAGGATCATAGTCGACCCAAGTTCGTTGGTCCAGTTTCCGGAGAGTGGGCTACTACTTTGTCTCGATGTCAATGTCGTAGGAGCTATTACAGTTATCCATGACATTTCCCAATATCATGAGTACGTGAACACTCACCACCGGAGATGCAAGAGGAGAGACCGAGAACAAGAAGGGTGACAAAGGAACGAGTCATTGCTTGAGACTGAGCGTAGTCGGATGATTGTTAATAATTGAAGAGAAAAATCGGGAAGTTTTGGAAGGTGACCTACCGTTTGTTTGTAAGTTGAGGGAGATTTTTTGGCTCGGACGTTTGCTCTGAACTCTCGAGCGAAGTAGTGGCCCTTTATATAGGACGCACATGCATCACTGAGGATCCGAATAATTCGAATACGGAGCTAGTCTCAACTGGAACGGTCATTGCATTTCAGTATTTGCCTCAGACTTCGAAGCCTCAATGCCTGCCTTCAGTCCAGTCCGACAGCTACGGCAGTGACTGATGTTTACATAGGAGGGAGAAGCTCCAATGACGGCTAGCGCAAGGGCTAATAACTTTTGACTTTTTAGAAGATTGTGTATAAAACTAACTTAGTATGCTCACCGAGCGATCCCGAGGTCAGCTGGCGGTTTAGCGTCAAAGCATTTACATCGATGCGACTATATGACCACCGTTTTTGCTATTATACACTAGAAAGGATACTGAGAGGAAATCTGAGGAAATTCATCGAACTGTTTGTTGTGGTTGATTCGGACAGCTAGTGCCAGCCGGAACACACTAAGCGCTTTGGCGCTTAGCAGTCGACTCTTGAATCGCAACTACGACGAGCGTCAAGAGTTCCAGAACGTTGCAAATATAGAAGACAGAAAGCTACAGTATGTATATTTTGAGCCCAGTTTCAAGTTTGAAAATCTTGGTTCACAATATGTCCGGGGCTACGCCTGTCTACGAAGACTCGACTCACTGGGGTAGGCTGTCGAAATTTCGCCTTGTCATGCACTGTTATGCATTCAGAAATTTTCGCAACATTGTTGAACATACTACTACCGCTGCCGGTAGTATTGTGCCTTGGATAGCTTTTGGGACCATGGAGGCCCTTTTTAAGAGAAATCCACATGCACTTTCTCTCACACGGCATCAACAATCCCTCCTGGAGCTCTGGTCACGCAATTCGAGCCCTCTTCTGCCATTCGATCCCTAGGCCCTGGAGTCAAGATACTTAGGTTGGGGTGTGCATTGCTAGGGCTTCAAAGCTAATACAAATATTGCGATCCACAAAGGAGCTATGTATCATTTCCGATGCATTCATTTATCTTCCATGGCTTTTCTTGCTATGAGCGAACGTTTTTTCTTCAATCTCGTGAATTTGAATTCTAGCTTGCGAGACTATTTTCCCACCTCCATCTATTCCAAATCCATAAATAAAACCGTCTTCTACCTATCCCTCTGGGATCGCATGCATATGTCAATTTTTTTGGGGGGAGAGCCAGCATGGGCTTTGATTGATTCCACTTTCAAAATACGAGTAAAGTATAAAAGGTGAGTAGTTTAAAATAAGTACTGAGGGTGCGGAATAATATCTCATCTATCATGCGGTCTCTTAGTAGGGATTCATGCATCATGCGTAGACGGGCCGCAGACGCTTCGTTGCGCATCAGTAAGTACGATAAAGGAAGCCCCCCAGCCAGATGTTTCTAGGACACTATCTGAATCCTCCCCTATGCCATTGTCTCGCACCCTCTACAGCTTCGCTGCTGTTCTAGCAATATCATCCGTCTCCCAGTCAACATCCACCACTACCATAACGCGTCATGTTTCCAGCATCGCTCCTCGAACATCCTCCTCTCCTCTTCCCGCTACTGATTTTTCCGTACCGATCACCGTGTCTGTATCGTAGCAAGGCCAAAAAATCACTTGTTTGAGAGTCAGGCGGCTCAAGCAGGGATCAACTTCACCAGTCGTCACTGGTTACAAGGAGTATGTATCCTACTAGTAATGTGAATTCTGAAGAGCAGGACTTTAGGTACGTAGTATATCTATCTGATTTGCTCCTTACACCGGTGCTCATTCTTCATAGATGAAATTCTCACAGTTTCGATCCCTGAGCAACTCAAGCTCAAATCGGATATGCTTGTTTGAACCTCCACAACCAACTCATTTTCCCACTCCCAATGCGCCTGATCTGGCTTCACGGGATTCAATACCTTGTCCACTTTCACCGTCGACTCCCGGAACTAATCACAACATCGAAGATGCCGATGGCGAATTTCTTTCCGGTACTTTTATTCGGCGGTGTTGTAGGGTCTGGTATCTCGGCCGTGTAGGGAAGTCGCGTAAATCCTCGCACTCGCTGAGCTGATCTTTTTCAAATTAACCACCTTTTTCTCTTCTCATTTTCTACGCTGTTCTCTTCATTGCGCTCGACCGTGGCTTTTGGGCCCTTGAGAATAATTCTGACTTGGTATCAACCTCGGATTCATCTCGTTGGGTGGAATCGTCCCGCCGTCAAGTTGGAGCGAAGGGATGAGCTACCGCGGAATGGCAGGAATAATCTGCGAATGTTATTAGGTTCACGATGCGAGTCTGTCCCTGTCTGTATCAACTACATATATCCTACACCGTACCAGTAATCCAGAAATCAAACACCATCCCTCTCTTCAGCCATCAGTGCTGCACTTGAACGTCGCAGCATTCCTCTACGGCGACTTGCTTTCTGCGTAGCAAGAGAACGTGCGCCTGACTTTCCAGTAGCTGCAGTTAACAAGGTGCTATCTGGAGTCCCGTCCCCTGCCCTCGGATTATCCAAGCTCGTACTATCTGGAGGCACCACTTGACTCGGAGCATCCGGAGGAACCCCCTCACTTGGAGACCCCTCTCCGGATCCGTCAGGTAACCCGGTCTCCTCAGAGTTTGAAGCTCCATCCGTGGCGGTCGGGTACTCATATGTATCAATGGTCTGCCATTAGCCATCGATAAACTCAGTAAGAATCTCCTTCACAGCTGTCAACACATGATGGTGTTTATCGGTGGTAACATGTACCGAATCCGAGTACTGAAGCTAGAGTCGGGAGCGGGGGTAATGGTAGATTCAGTATTCGTGGTAGGAGTTCCAGTCTGAAAACCACGATAAATCAGGATAATTGTACATCAAGTTTTTTTTCCAATATGAACTTGTCGGCATACCTTTTCACTGGCCTTGGTGGTAGTAGGCGGCTCCGACTCAGACTCACTGCCTGTGGGATTGTAAGTTGTGACTTTTAGCTCCTCGATGTGTGCGATGTTGTTCCCGATGCAGTCTCAGAACGACTAGTGGGTTTTGCGGAGGTCTCCGATTTCTTGGATGAACTGGGTTCGGGACTCTTCAGCGATGCAGGCTCTGATTTTGTTGTTTCCAATGTCGGTTTGTGGGTTGATGTTTTCGAAGCAGGAGACGTGGTCGGTACCGGTGTCTCCTTCGTTGGAGAGATCTTTTCCTGTGGCGGTTGAGGAGGCTTTACCGGTGTATGAGGTGGAGGTGGCGGGGGTTCCTTCTTCGGGAGACCCTTTACTCGCTGGGGAGGCGGTGGTGGTGGAGTTTTTGGAGTGCCAATTTTTGGAAAATTGACTCTCCTAACCAGACCCGCGTCTCGCTTGTCCACCTTTCCTAAAGACGCGGCGGTCGAAATGGCGATAAATACCAGACCAAGGAGGAGTGAGGAACGCATGTCTGAGGGATATTCGGAGTATGGTTGGTTCAGACAGGGAAAGAGAGTGAGTACTATCAGATCCAGCTGATAGAGTTGATTGCACCGGGCTTGGAGTACTTGAGGACTAATGCTACCCTTTATAAATTACAGTAGATGTTCATTTGGGACCAGTATACGAGGATGACGGGGTTACCGTCCAAGTATGCTGTTCCTGTATTAGTTTCATGCATGTCCGAAGCTTCGAAGTACAAGGACATCAGATATTCGAGGCCTAGAAAGGCTAAGCGAGACGGGAATAAACAAGACGTGCCCGGTTTCCGATCCTGAGAAGATTGGAGATGACTCCTGTGGTGTCTCTGCAGCAGTTTCCAAAGTAACATTCGATGACTGAATTTTGGACATTTGACGATAGGTACCGCAGCCAAGACACCCGGAGAAAGCACCAGGGAAGTGAACGGCATGTTTCTGCGCGCACGGCACAACCTGTTACAGTTGTGTTGTTGGCCTGGCGGTTCCCGTCAGCAACAGTCCTTTAAAATTGGTGACAGGATTGTTGAGTGATTGCTACAGAAAATTCCGTCCATCTTTACTGGGCATCAAATGGGAAGTGGGACGAGATTTCAGATTGACATGCAATGTTCACCGGTGTACCGAGTGTGAGCACGAGTCACATGTAGAAGTAAAAGGCTTAGATGAAGAAACTATTCATGCATCGAGAGTGCCGCTTCGACTTCCTTGTCGGTGACTAGGCCTCTGTCCACCGCCTGTCGTAAAACATCCTTGACCCAATCTTGACAGTTTCACCTGCCGTCGGGCACATACACGGGTGTGTTGGCAGCAATCTGCTCGAGATTTTGGCGATTCTGCAATGTCATGGTGGTAATGACGGCAATCTCGCTCGCGCTTACCGTCGCGATGGCCATGTTCTTGGTTATTGGGCCCCAATTGGTGAGGTGATTGGAGTCGATCTCTTTCACAACTTGCAAACGTCTATAAATAATTGAGTGATCTCCGCGAGTGCCCCACTTGCCAGCATATCTGCATGTGTGCATTGGCATAGATCGGATTGAGACTGCCGGGATTCAACGTAGTGAGGAGGATGTCGAGCGGGCTCGGGGATCCGGGAAAATGTGGTCAATGTCACGGTCGAAATTGGGAAGAATGTTTATCTTGCCAACTCTGATTTGGGACGATTCCATCAAGAAGGTCTACCGTGACGCACCAGAACACTGAAAATGGGAGTTGAGGGCTCTTCCTCTTCGTCGTAGCTGATTCACTCGTGGATCGCCCCGTCTTTCTTATTGATAAATCATTTACATGTGTGTTGGGCTGGAGGCTGGAGGCTGGAACGCACTTGTAACCAGGATTGAGTTGGAGGGAAGAATCTGTATATAATGCATTCAATATTTCAGTCAAGCCTCGCTTCTCGCACCGTCTGATGCAACCAGCAGCCTCCGATCCATTTGCACCATCTGCGGCAGCCATTGAAGAGGTTTTCATGCAATTCGAACAAGCCAAAACCAACCATCTCCAGACGTGTGTTAATTTAGGTGACGGGCGCTTTGTCAAGTGCAGGTTCGCCTCTCTTCGTCGAGAAGCCGAAGCGCTGCAGTTCATCCGAGCCAATACCACAATCCCTGTTCCCTCCCTCTTCCTTGTCTTCCAGAGAGAAGATAAATGGTATCTCGCCATGGAGAACATCGGCGGCACCACTCTTCGCTCCCACTGTGAGAATATGTCGGCGACGCAACTCGTAGGAGTTGCAAATAAGCTCAAGGAATACATGTATCAGCTCGAAACTCTAGGCTCTCATCGTTGCACTATGGGATCTTGGCCAAAGGGACCCTTCTCTAACGTGTTTTTCGCGCTAGCGAGGCACTTCCGCTTCAAGGTTCCTTTGCCTACCGAGGAATACAATAACATGGCCGAGTTTCATAACTATTGGGTCCAAAGATTGGGAGACCATCCTCAATGTGATTTCCTGCGTGACGCACTCTCCAAAGAAGTGTTGTCCGAGGACAAGGTCGTTCTTTCCCATGGCGACCTCAACACCTCCAACATTATGGTATCTGCAGATGGCCACATCCTGTCTGTCTTGGACTGGGACACGTTCGGGTGGTATCCCGCGTTTTGGGAACCGATGAGTATGTGGCGAGGAGGGAGGTGGAGGACGCAGTGGCTCAATGCGGTGGAGGCGGTGTTCAAGCAGACGGATATCATTGGGTACCACCTATATAACAGTCCTCGACTTCCTTGGGACTGATTACTTTACGTCGGATAACATTGATGACTTGTTGTAGCGCTTCCTCTAAGTAGTCTTCATTTTTCCATGCCCAGCGGGATAGTAACATTTTGCCAATTTCCCCCCTTTCCATCTTGAGCCTCACATATCCTGTGCATTTTTTAGATTTCCTTAGAGGGGCGCGTCTGGATTCTCTTCTGAGACGCCAACTTTAAAAAGCCGTAGAGTCACTGATTCCGCCCCAATTGGATATAGTTGCGGCTGGGAGATCAGTCGAGACGCGTTGTGCCTAATTGCATTCAAAAGTTCCAAGTTCCTATTGCTTATTGGCTGATTTAGTTTCCAGTACAGCAGCCTTCCAGCAAAAGCATCGCCAGGGGGGACAGCAGCAATGGCATTATGTTGACTTACCCAAGAACCATGTCCAAATCCGTTTATCTTCCCTACTTTTCCCACCTCCATCTGCTCCCAATTTTAAATAAAACCGTCTTCTATCTACCCCTCTGGGATCGCATGCATGCAGCAGGTTTTTTTGAATGGAGAGCCAGCATGTGCTTGATTCTACGTAGTTTTGAAATGCGAGTAAAGCACAGGTGAGTAGTATTGAAGACTGTTTATAGAGGGTGCGAGATAATATCTAATCTATCGTATGGTCTTTAGGAATTCATGCACCATGCCACGTAGGCAGGCCGCAGAAGCTTCGTTGTGCATTACCAAGTACGATAAAGGAAGCCCCCCAGCCAAGATGTTTCCAACACCCTATATAAATCCTCCCCCATGCCATTCTCTCGCTCTCGTACTATCTACAGCTTCGCCGCTGTGCTAGCACTATCCTCCGTCTCCCGGGGAACACCTACCACCACCACCACCACCATAACACGGCATGTCTCCAGCATCGCTCCTCGAACACCCTCCTCTCCTCTCCCCGCTGCCGATTTCTCCGTCCCGATCACCGCGTCGGCACCACGTAGCAAGGCAAAGAAATCACTGTTGCGTGCGCTGAGGGAGAGTCAGGCGGCCCAAGCCGGGAGCAACTTCACTACAGTCCTCGCTGGGTCCGATTTCGACGAGGAGTATCTTACGAATGTGAAGTTTGGAGAGCAAGATTTTATGCTTATAGTGGATACGGGAAGGTACGTATATCTATCTATCTAATTTACTACTCCTTGCGCCAGTTCTCATATATGAATGAATTCTCATAGTTCCGATACCTGGGCCCCTCAGGTCGGATACGCCTGTTTCAACCTCGACAACAAGCCCGTTGCTCAATCCCAATGTGCTTTTGGTTCCGCGGGGTTCAACTCTAGTGCTTCCACCACCTTCACCGTCGACCCAGGGACCAACTTCAACATCGAATACGCCGATGGGGAGTTCCTCTCCGGCACAGTAGGGTTCGAGACGGTCACTGTAGGTGGTTTGGCGGTGAAGCAACAAGAGATCGGGGTGGTGGATAAAGCTGCGTGGGACGGGGATGGGTTTAATTCTGGGTTAATCGGTTTCGCGTCGCCGAATTTGACGTTTGTGTTCAATGGAACTAATCCGGACGACGACGATACGCAGATTCCGTATAATCCCTTCTTTTATTCGGCGGTGCAGCAGGGTTTGGTATCTCATCCGTGTAAGTGATTTCTTATGCAAGCGTTTGACTTGGAACTGGTCTTGACAAAACAACAACCTTTCCGTCCGGCGTCCTCCTCTTCTTTGCTTCTTCTTCCAGTCCTCTCTGTCGCGCTCGACCGAGGCTCTTTCGCCGCTGAAAACAGCTCCGACTTGGATCAAAACCTCGGGTTCATCTCGTTCGGTGGAATCGCCCCAGTCGGCGTGATCTCCAGCACCGCTGTTACTGTTCCCATCCAAGGCTACGACGCAGCGACATTCACGCCGAAAAATGGAAGTACAGGTGTAACTTATTTCTATTATAGCGTCGACGTCGAGTTGATGTCCTTCACCGGGAATCATGAGATTTTCGGTACTACTAATAGTGCGTCCTGAAAACTCCATAATAATCCTTGATTCAATTATCTCATTGTGTTTCTTGAGCAGACATCATTTTGGATTCTGGAACAACGCTGGACTACGTTCGTGAGTCACCCCTTCCCCCACCCAATTGGATATTCTTCTCCATTCATGTTGAATATACTTCTTTTAAAACCCCAGCAACCGACGTAGCAGACGCATTCGCCGCAGCCTTCGACCCTCCAGCCGTCAAAGACGATGATTTCGGTGTCTACACCGTCGTATGCACCGCTACCGTTCCAGAATTCACTGTCACCATTGGTGGGGTGACGTTCACCGTCGACCCTGCTGATAACTTGTTCCCTCTTGGTATTCAAGACGACGACGGGAACGAGTTATGTGCCAGTGGAACTTTTGATGGAGGTCCGTCTACGGGTGCGGAGGGGAATGTGTTCATTTTGTGAGTGTCGTAGACATTCAAGTTGTGTTGTTGGAACTGATTGACTGATGTTCTTTTCTTGGTGTTTGTGCATAGGGGAGACACGTTTTTGCACAACGTCGTTGCGACATTCAACATCGAAACGGATGAAATCACTCTCACTCAGCGCGCGCCATATACCAGTGGTAGTTCCGACGTGAAACGTCGTGCTCCTTCCTCGGTCAGACGGCGCAGTGTATAATCCCAATCTCAACGATGCAACCATATTATGCATGTCTCGACAAAGTCGAATACATTGTAGGCCAGTTTCATTTATGTATGAATATATGATTACTCTAGAAACAGTGCTTGTTTGATTGAGATACAAACGACCTCAGGCATGTACATACACCTCGGATTTTTTCAGGGTCTTTGGCAGAGAAGGCACCGTAGTGGAGACAAAGTCTTCATCGTTGTCGATTTATCTCCTGCTGTACAACACCAGCCATCTTCCTCGCATCAAGCAAGCCAATCGTGTTTGCTGGTCGAGTCCAGCCGTCCGGGATACGTTCTTCGCCGAACCACTGCGTGAAGTAAGAGAGAGGGATGGACGGTGGTGAGGATGATGACGAGAGTGAAGACGACAACTCTGAAATTGACGCTTTCTGGGCAAAAAGCAACCACGTCAACGCACTCTCTCCCAACGCAACCTGCTCATGTACCCTATCTGTTGGGAGATAGCTTCCCTTTTGGTGCCGATTCATTCCGGACTCACGTGACATCACCTACTTATAGTTCTTTTCACACGTTCATTGCCCTCAGCTGTTTCTACCATTTGGTTCCACACTGAGGGTGAGCTTTTTTCTCCATTAGTACATATACTCATTGATACTTATCATTCATTTAGTTTTGACTCGTATCGCTCTTCGTATAGGTACAATCTCAGCTGTTTCTACCATTTGGTTCCACACTGAGGTTTTGACTCGTATCGCTCTCCGTATAGATACTCGACCTCTAAGACTATCCAACCTACACTTCTTCGATTCCAAGTCCGATTCCGATTCCGATTCCCTTGACACACGCAGTCTCGCAAGGTCCTCCAAGCTTAATCCTTCTCCTCCTGCCCTTCCACTCTCCGTCTCCGTCTTCAACTTCAACTCCAACACCTCCTCCACCATCACCTTATCAGGACACTGACTCGGGTAATTCGGATGCACCAACGACGCCCGATGTGCGATTTTCAATCCCGGCCCAAACGACGATAGGGAGGACAGTGTAAGGGTGTATGAGATTGATGGCAGTGATGGAATCCTCAGGCCGGACTCGAACTCGGATAGCCAACGCATCTGCCACTGCGCGTATATCAAAAACCCCGGAATGCTCAAGAGAAGCGCTAGCGGCAACAATATATTGTACACCTGCATTATTGCACATACTAGTGGTATAAACTCGATCTGTCGACCAGAACGAGGGCTGTGTACAAAGAAATGAGGATTTTAGAGAGACCGATTCAATGTTTAACTTACATATATCCATGGTTTGCCAACGTATTCAACCCCGGACTGTAAGACCTGGGTCAAAATAGGTCTTAGGGAAGGTTTTGGTATGTGGAGGTTTATGTTGTAGCGTGCTAAGAGCAGGCTGGAGCTCGAAGGGAGCTACGAGAACCGCGACCGAGGACGGGAATGACCTAGTAGTAGCTAGAACGAAGTGGTGGTGACCCTTGAAGGGGTTCCTAGGAGGTCCGGGGAGGTCCCTAAGGCGTAGGGAGGTTAAGGAAGAGTGCGGGACCGTACGATATTGCGTAGTAGGAGTTGTACTCGCTAGAACGTCAATATAGGATCGAGTGGGTCGTATATGTAAATGGGTCTCGAGGGTATAAGCTCCCGAGAAGGGATGTGCCGGGGATGGTAGGTCCCCGGGGGCTAGGCTTGAGGATGGACGTCCTCGAGTGTGGGAGTTGGTAACGGAGAAGCGGTACGTAGTTCGACGTATGGGGTAGCTTCGACGTTACCTAGACAGAGGTCCCGAAGCTTATAGGATAGCTAGGGAGCTCGAGGAGGTTTGGGGAGGTTAGCTCACCAAGGCGGTAG